>SNQJ01S0300914.1:0-10347 GCA_010110895.2 Picea sitchensis
ATTGGAACGACACAAGAGCATCGGAGCAGAGCAAGGAACAACAGAGATTAAAGGAGAGTGTTCATAAGGTATGTCCACCATCCATTTCTCTTAGTTCATTCAATATCTAGATCTAGGGAAAGAGTAGTATTATGTCACGTTTTGTTCTAGATCCAGGTGGATCTAGGGATATCGGTTCGTGTCCGCACTTACGGATTTATCCATAGACAGGGGGCGATCATATGTATAGATATTGTCCTCACAGAAGTGAAAAAGTGAGGATTGTTTACAATGTACATCAAAATGATACAGTGGAGGACATGGGAAGAAATGTACCTAGGATCTATGCAGCCCTGGATAACAAGCAAGCTGAGATGCAGTCACATATGATTGAAGTGGAAGGTAAGATCAACAACCAAACCATTGGTATTTTAATTGATTCAAGAGTTATTCATAGTTATATAGATCTTAAGATGGTGTAAATATTGCATTTTCCATGAAGTAATCTTAAAAAATATTGGTTAGTGAAGTTGGCTACCAAAACTAAAAGAAAAATTGATGAGATGGTTAAGGCATGTCCAATGGACATGAATGGACTGAGTACCAGGGTAGATTTGAACATCATACCTTTAGGTTCCTATGACTATATAATTGGGATGTATTAGTTGGACCAACACCATGCTATACTAGAATTTAATCACAAGGAATTTACTTGGTTAGATGTGGAAGTGAACCAAAGGATAGTACAAGGAATTCCTAGGGCAGTAACTCTCGAAGAAATTTCAGCATTGTCAGGGAAGAAAAGTTGCAAAAAAAGGTGTAAAATATTTGTAGCACATATGGAAGAGACACCTAAAGATAAGGTTCCAAATATTGAATATTATACAGGCCTAAAATAGTTTGAATATGTATTTAAATAAATACCAAAATTACCCCCTAAAAGAGACATTGATTTCTCCATCAATCTGATTCCTAGAGCAACCCTAGTATTATTTGTGAAGAAAAAGGATGGAACATTGACACTTTGCATTGACTTCAGGAAGTTGAACAAGGTAACTATGAATAAAAAGTATCCTTTCCTAAGGATACATGACCTCTTTGATCAGTTGAAAGATGCAAAAATATTTTCCAAGATTAATCTCAGGTCAGGTTATCATCGGTTAATAATTAAAGAGGAAGACATCAACAAGTCTGCTTTCATAAAAAGGTATTGTCATTATAAGTTCATAGAGGTGCCATTTGGGTTATCAAATGCACCAATTGTCTTCATGTGTTTAACGAATGGTATTTTCAAAGAATACTTAGATACATTTTTCATTGTATTTTTAGATGACATTCTTATATATTCTAAGTCGGAGGAAGAACATGAATAACACTTGAGGATGGTATTACAAGTATTAAGGGAGAACCATTTGTATGCCAAATTGAGCAAGTTCTCATTTTATCAGAAGAAAAATCATTATTTGGGACATATCATTTCACAGGAAAGGATAGCAGTGGATCCTAAGAAGATAGAAGCCATTAGAGGATGGCCAACACCAAAGAATGTGACAGAGGTCAACTCATTCATGGGCCTTGTAGGTTACAATAAGAGATTTATTCAAGGATTCTCAAATATTGCACACCCAATCACTTACAAAAGAAGGGTTCGAAGTTTCAGTGCATGTTGGATTTTGAAAAGTGTTTCCAACACTTGAAGAATTTATTAACAAGTGCTCCAATACTAAGTATTTTTGACCCAAATGAAGACTTAATTGTATGCATTGATGCATGTAAAGAAGGGATTGGTGGAGTCCTCAGTCAAAATTGTTATGTGGTATGTTATGAATCAAGGAAGTTGAAGGAGCATGAAAGGAACTATGGTACTCATGATTTGGAGTTGGCAGCCATAATGCATGCCTTGAATATGTGGAGGAACTGCGTCATGGGGAAAAGGTTCTATTTGAGGATATACCATAGTAGTCTGAAATATTTATTTGGAAAACCAACTCTAAATTCTAGGTAATGGAGGTGTTTAGAATTTCTCAGTGAATATGACTTTGATATAAATCATATCAAAGGGAAAGAGAATAAGTTGGTTGATGCACTTAAAAATAGGGTGCATGAGTTGAATGCTACATCCATTAGCATGTACCAATCAGATTTTAAAGACAAAATCGTAGAGGATGCAAAATCAGATTTCCAATACATGGAAATAATAACAAAATTACAGCAAGGTATTTTGCAGCAAAAAATTGAAGACTATAAGCTAGAAAATGATGAAATTCTCATGTACAGAGGTAGAATTTATGTACCAAATTCCCAAGAATTGAAAAATATGATATTGAGATAAATGCATAATGTACCTTATGCTAGGCACCCAGGTTATCAGAAAACTATTGCAGCTGTCAAGAGCCAATATTATTGGTTAGACATGAAGAAATAAGTTGTTTATTTTATTGCCAAATGTTTGAAGCGTCAAAAGGTCAAGGTTGAGCATAGACACCCAACTGGTTTTCTACAACCATTACCCATTCCTGAGTGTTATTAGAAAGTTGTAACAATGGATTTGATCACCAAAATTCCCATAACAAACAAGAAACATGATTCTATCATTGTAGTGGTGGATAATCTTACTAAATCTACCCATTTTTTCCAATAAATCTCACTCAGAAGGTAGTGAACATTGCGGATATTTATATGAGAGAAATTGCTTGATTACATGGTATACCCAAGACAATTGTGTATCATGTCCTACTAGAGCACCATTAGCAAAGGATAACCTACTTTTAATACCAGAGCACCATTATACCCTCAATTTTCATTTAATACCCATACCATTAGCAAAGGAGAACCTTTTTTTACACTGTGTGTCTTGTCCTACCAAAGCACCATATTTGAAAACCTATTTGTAATCTTACCAACAAAACCAACTTATTAAGGAATAATCATTCCAAAAATGATAGGTGGCCTAGCATTTCCCTTTAGCAGCTAGGTGCAGACCTTAGGACCAACATCTTCTGGCGTCGTTGTCGAGGAACATAGTAATGAAATATCTTTCCCTGGTAGAACGGTATTGATTACATATGACCTTTGATGGTGAAAAAAGATCATACATAAACAGACTACCTTGTTTAACTTGGCAACTTCGCTGAGTAACATCTAAAAAATAAATATTGATGCCCAAAAAAGGATTCAACAGATCCAAATTTGAAAATAGCAAAGACAAGAAGGCTCATTCTAACATAGCAGCCTATGAGCTAGAAAGGAAACCAAGAAAATCCACCTTATCTCAAAGACATACCTCCCCCCTCAAGGGTAAATATGTTCATAAGGAGTCTACTCCTCTTCATCATCACAAGCATCTTGAATTTTCTAGCCCTGAGAATCATAATTACAAGGGACATCAGACATGTTCAACTCCTGACTCTACTTCATCATCTAGTCCAACATCCACCCCTATAGCTCCCATAAATCTCCAGATTCTTGTTACCCAGGCCATGGCTGCTACTGATAGGATGGATGTCATAATTGATGTCAGTTATGCACCCCTATTTCTTCATGTAGGCTTACATTCCCTCCTAGCCACAGATTACATGAATACTTACCACGGTATAATGGGTAAGGTGAGGTTACTACTGAGGAACATCTGGTAGCCTTCTACAGCTTTGCAGACAACTTGAACATTGACTATGTTTATTTATGGATGAGGTTGTTTGTACATATTCTGGATGGGGAAGTCATAAAATGATTTAGGGTTCTTCCTCAAACCTCCATTTCATATATTGAGGCATTCGATGAAACTTTCATAAAACAATGGGGAGATAGCAGGGATTATCTCTACTACATCACCGAGTTTGGGGCCCTAAAAAGAAATAATGGTGACTCTATTTCAGATTTCAACAAGAGATTCAATAAGATGTATGGTATAATCCTAGATGAGATCAAACCAACTAAACCCTCTTTCAAGATCACTTATTCTAATGCATTTTATGAAGAGTTCTCCCTCTTGTTGAGAGAGAGAAGATCCACCACATTGTTTTCCATGCAGGAAACAAGTATTGAGGTTGAATCTAGCATCCTGTATTTAGATAGGTTAAAAACTAGATCTGATAAAGACAAGAAGAAACATAGAGAATATTCCCCTTCCTCCTCTAACCCAACCATGTCGAATCCCAAACTTGATGAAATGACCAAAACTTTGAAGGATTTGGAATCTGAAATAGCTAAGATGAAGTGGGAATCTAAACAGCCAAACAAAGCTTTTCAAGGGGATGGAAATAGAAATCCAAACCAATTTAGAAGGCCTAATGATGCTCCTCAAATAGTGCATAGAGAAAGGATAAATGTTGATGATCAAAGGGTAGTGCCTCCTTTCCAAAACAATCATATTGAAGAGATGGATGTAGACAGTGATGCTTTGGATGATACTTCTTTGATTTTCAATGAAACATATTATTATACCATCCACTTAACACAACAAGAATATGAAGTAGCACAATTTTCAAATCCGTTTGATAATCAGACAGGGGAAGAGGGAGTTATTCAAGGCCAAACCAAGAAGAAATAAGATTTGAGGATGAGAGCAGGGGCTCCCAAAGCCGCTACCTTTGCTCAAAACAAGCAAGTTGAATCTTGTCCCAAGACAAATCCAAGTAAATGTATGTCATATAAAGCTCAACCATTTCCCCCACCTAAAACTGTAGTCCCTGAAGTAAAGGAAGTTGATAGGACACTAGCCTCTTTTATCTTAGAACATGAATTGAGAAAGATCAAGATCCCTGTGCCTTTGAAATAATTGATGAAGAATGAACCTTTCAAAAAATATATCATGAAGGTTCTACAACCAATTTCTTCTAGTGTATTTTATGATGTAATAAGTTTACAGGATGAAAACCCATCCATTACTGTGGGTCCACACATTGAGGATGGCTCTGATGGTTCTCCTCCATTCTATATATATTTGAATGTCCATGTTAATATCCTGCATAACTCTCTTATGGACTCATGATCCTCTCATAATATCATGCACAAAGTTGTTATGGAAGAACTAGGTCTGGATATCACCAAAACTTACCAGGACTCGTACTCCTTTGATTCTAAGAAAGTAAAATGTCTCAGACTGGTAAAGGATATGGTGGTTTATTTGGCACAGTTACCCATGAAGAGTGTAGTGATGGACATTTTGGTGGCTGACATTCCCCCAAAGTTTGGTATGCTCTTATCTATAACTTGGTTTAAGAAGGTTGGAGGATCATTTCAAATGGATCTCACTTATGCCACCATCCCTGTGTTTGGAGGAGAACATAGGAGGCTACACAAAGAGGTGAGTTTGGCCTACATTGTCAGTGACCATCAAAACCCAAGAAATCACCCAATTTATGTTGTTGAAGATGAGATTGGTTCATTTGTTTTTCATTTAAATGAGCATGAACCTGAAATATCAGTCAACCAACATAGATACCAACCACTGATAGGTCATCAAAACAAAGTATGGAATATGTATTTTGATGGATCTTCATCAAAGGAAGGATCTGGTGTAGGTATACTCCTCATTTCCCCTTCAGAAGAGGTAATCACACTCTCTTATAAAATGGAATTTGAAACTACTAATAATATAGCTAAATATGAAGCTCTAGTATTGGGATTGAGGGTTGCCAAAGACATGACCATTAACTATCTAGAATTTTTTTTTGATTCAGAGTTGGTCATCAATCAAATGAGGAACATATATCAAGCTAAACAACATAGGCTCAAGAAATACATAAACAAAGTATGGGATATGATCGACAACTTATTTCTAACATTTAACATTTCCTTCATTCCCAAAGAGAAGAATCAGAAGGAAAATTCTCTGGCCTTAGCTTCCAACAATTCTAGTTCTCCCATTGGCCCAAATATCAAATATCAACTGGAGATCAGGCATAGAAAAACCATACTAGACAACATAAAGCATTGGAAAGTCTTCAGTGATTATCTAGAGACGCAGATATTTATACACACCATTGATGAATTCTCCAATATCTTAATTGATTAGAAAATTCAAGAAGGTGAAAATGAGGAATTAGAAGATCAAAAAACATCTCATATGCTAAAGACAGTGGTTGGTCATGATATTGTGGAGGTAAGAAACAATAACATTCCAAGGGGACTATTTTCATTGGAAAGTTTGTTTGACAGTAATGATGTTTACAAAGGAGATTCCATGAAGGACCAGGAAGAAGAGATAACATATTTCAATATTGGGACTAATGAGAATCCCAAGATCATCAAGTTGTCCAAAGAAATAGCTGGAGAAAAAAAGGGTAGGTATGCCAGTCTCATAAAAAAAAAAGTTGATATTTTTGCATGGTCCTATGAAGATTTGAAGACATTTGACACCGACATCATCCAGCACAAGATCCCCCTGAAGGCTTGGTCCAAACCATTCAGACAAAAGATTAGACAATTTAATCTCATGTTAATGTCCGTAATTGAGAAAGAGCTAAAAGGAATGTTGGATGCCAATATTATTGTACCATTGAGGTACTCAAACTAGGTGGCCAACTTAGTAAAATGGGGAGATATGCTTGTGTGTTGATTTAAGAAATCTCAACAAGTGTTCTTTGAAGGACAATTACCCCCTCCCCAAGATAGATCATATTTTACACAGGGTGTAGGTGCACACATAATTTCCTTGTTAGATGGATACTTTGGTTATAACCAGATAGCAGTGTGTGAATATGATAAGGAAAAAGCAACATTCACCACCCCATGGGGAACATTCATCTATGACAAGATGCCCTTTGGGCTGATGAATGCAGGGGCCACTTTTCATAGGGCCATGGACATAACTTTCGTGGGGGAAAAAGACAAATTTATGTTTATATACTTGGATGAAATCACCATTTTCTTCAGGTCTAATGACAAACATTTGCAACATTTGGAGCAGGTTTTAAAGAAATGCAGGAGATATGGAATATATGTGAATCCTAGGAAGTCCCACTTTTCCACTCCAAAAGAAAAGCTCATGGGACACATCATATTAGCAAGATGTATAAAAATTGATCCTAGGAGGGGTTTTTCCATTCAAGAGATTGAGATACATAGAAATAAAAAGGCTATCCAGTCATTTATTGGGAAGATAAACCTCCTCGGACGTTTTGTGCCAAATTTTGCTAAACTTTTGAAGCCTATCACTAACATGTTGAAGAAATATGTTGTGATAAAATGGTCACTAGAGGCAAAATTGGTTGCACGAAATTGCAAGTAGTGAGTGCTCCCTGGTGTATCATGACAAGGGACTAATCACCTCTCATGGATCCTTGAAATATGGCGGTGGTGATTTTACCAATCACCTATGGGTTTTGGTGTAACAAAAGTTGTAGTACCAACAAATGGTATCATAGAAAGAGGTAACGATTTCGATACACACTGGGCTCACGCTGAGGAGGAGATTTTTTCACGAAATTGAAAGTAGTCAACTCTCCCCGGTGTATCATTACAAGGGACTAATCGCCTCTCGTGGATCCTTGAAATATGGTGGTGGTGAGTTTACCAATCACTTGCGGGTTTTGGTGTAACGACAGATGTAGTACCAACAAAATCAAAATTCCAATGGATCAAGTAGGATTTATTTGAATCCCCTATGTTAGACAACTCTGAATATGCCAATGATTTCTTCATCTTCTCTTTTTCTTCAGAGGAGGCCATCGTTGTTGTGCTACTGTAGAAAAAGTAAGAAGGGTATGAACATCCCATAGCCTTTTTTAGAAAATCTCTCTGATATGCTGAGATGAAGTATGATATACTAGAGAAGCAGGATTAAGCATTGATCAAAGCACTCAAATCCTCTAGGGTTTATGTGTTACAGAATAGCATAACAACCTTTGTTCCTAGCAGCAGTGTCAATGAGATTATGGTCCAGCCAGACAGTAAAGGAAAAAGAGAGAGGTTGATTGTCAAACTATTGGAGTATGACCTGCACATAAATCCCACCAAGATGATCAAGGGATATGAACTTGCAAAATTATTATCAGAATCAAACTATAAGGTGCTAGAATTACATCAAATATTCACCCAATCAGATGCACCCCTTATGCAACCTGGAAAAGACAACTTACAGGTATTTGAAAACTATTCCTCTTCACCTTGGTATAAAAACATCATTTATTTTCTATAGAATTTGGAATGTCCACCAGATGTCAAGAAGACAAAGGCCAAGTCTCTCAAATTGAAGGCTATCAAATTCTTCATTTCAAACCATATCCTGTACTGGAGGGATCCTATTGGCATCCTATTAAAATTCCTTGATGAAAATAAAGCCAGACAAGTCACAACATAAATGCATAGAGGAATGTGTGGAGGAAACCAACATTGGAAGGCAACAACTGTCAAGATCATAAGGGCAGGGTACTACTGGACCACCCTTTTCTTTGATGTATTTTCTACTATTAGGAACTACAATGAGTATCAAATATTTGCAGGAAGACAAAGGTTACTATCACTACCCCTAAAACCGATCACTGCCAGTGGTCCATTTCAGAAATGGGGGTTAGACTTCATAAGAGAGATAATTCCACCCTCTAGTGGACAACACAAGTGGATCCTCACTGCTACCGACTAATTCACCAAGTGGATTGAGGTTGTGCCCACCAGGAATGCCACTGACAAGGTGATCATGAATTTCCTAGAAACTAATATTTTTTCCAGATTAGGTTTCCCCATCAACCTAGTGACAGACAATGCCCAAGCATTCATTTCCAAATCCATGATTGAATTTTTTGGTAGTCATAAAATTTCCTCGACACATTCCACACCCTAATACCCTTAGGAAAATGACCTCGAAGAATCATCAAACAAAACTATCATCAGTATTATCAAGAAGTTGTTGGCAGGAAATAAGAAATATCGGGGCTCTAAACTCAAGTATGCTTTGTGGGTTTATCAAATCATCACCAAGAGATCTTTGGGAACCTCACCATTTCATCTTGTTTATGGAATAGACATTGTTTTTCCCACTCAACCTGGTATACCAGTCCTAAAATTATTATAGGAAGAAATTGAGGAGCCAAATGACATCCAAAGGAGAATATTCCAGATCATAGAGGTTCAACAAGGAAGAGAAGCACTCGATCAGAGGATAGAAACATACCAGAACAAGGTCAAATCAACCTTTGACAAGAAAACCAAAAAGGAAATATTTCAAAAGGGTTACCTGGTATTGAGGTGGGATCCCAAAAGGGATGACAAGTCCAAGCACTGTAAGTTTGAAAACCTTTGGTTTGGCCCTTTTAAGGTGGTTGAAGCTCTGGATAATAATATGTTTATCTTAAACAATCTAGATGATGCAGAGATATTTGGAGGCCTAGTAATTGGGTGCTTCCCGAAACATTATTTTTTTTAAGGATGGGGGAAGGTCCCTGTTGTACCATAGATGCTTTCCTTTTATTGTTTATTTGATTAGTTAGTTTCCTACGAATAAAGACTCCATAGCCCAATAAAGGCACTAGGATGTAGTTTCAATTTTCAGTTCAATAAAATGTGTGGTTGAAGGATAGTAGCAGATACACAAGGTTGGTAGATAGAAACGAAGGTAAGTGATGAAAGACAAGAGAAAATTATTTGATCCTAAGGAACCGATATATAGTTCTCATCACCTCACAGGGATGAGTTATCCCTAGTTGGATCCAATGTTGTAACCTAGGTCTGCACTGCTACACTTTTCCCTCCTTTACCCTATCCATCCATCAACTTCAACTATTGTGGTTGCTTGCTTAGATTATCCTCCATTTTTTATTCATCCATAATCATGGCCCTCTCTGTTGTTGATTAAGGTTGTTTTTCATTGATGTAAACCCTTGAAGAAAGCCCCATAGCACAAAGGTTTGGGTAATGGACCCAATATTGTTTGATGTAGATATGACTCATTATTTTTTCGTCATGGTTGATAAGAAATAAATATGGATGAACTCCAAAGTGGTCCCCTTATGGTGAAAGCCCTCACAAGAAGATGTTTTGTGGAGTAAGAGAACCCATTCTTAATTGTAGAATAATGAGATGAAGGAAAGTGAATTTGTCAGGGAAAATATCCCATATGGATAGTGTTTGTCATGTCATTTTTGGTGGTATGTGGAACGACACATAATTCCTCATGATTAGAGAGTTATGGCCATGAGAATTTGGAGACCCCAGGTTTGGGTAATGGACCCAAGTTTGTTTGATGGGTAATAGTATGAGTTATGCTATATTTTCAGATAATACTATTATATATGGATAGTACATGTCATTCCATTTCTGGTGGTATGTAGAACGTCACATAAATCCTCACGGTTTGAGAGTTATGGCCTTACAAAGTTGGAGGACCCTCATATGTCATCTAGAAGCCCCAAAAGGTCAAAGTAGTCAAAG
>SNQJ01S0300916.1:0-10347 GCA_010110895.2 Picea sitchensis
TTGCATTGCTTTCTCTTGTTGGGCTTGGAACTGTTTTTCTGAAATTGTCTTTATAGAGGAGATCTTGGATTTGATTTGAAGGCAACTCATGCAGCTACTTTGTGCATCCAAACTAATACACTAGTGAGGGGATTGGAAACATTACTCCATGGAGGCTTGCTAGTGGCCATCTCTAGCATAGTGCAAATGAGAGACCAAATATCAGAAGTGAACCCCAGCTCCGCCTAGTTCACCACCTCGGGAGACTTCCACTCAACATTCCCCTTCAATTGCAAGGCCTTCAATCGCTTCTTCTCATCACCAAATCCCTCTTGGTAGAGCCAAATTCAACGAGTGTCACACTTGTTACCTCCCAGGCTCTCACTTGGTGTAAAAGTCCCTAAACATAAGTTGTGAGATCCCAAGGAAAACTTAGACAAGCTACCTACTGTCACCTCAGTAGCCTTTCTTTTCTCTCTTTAGACTAGATGAACTCTAGCCAAGGGGGGAATCCCTATGGTTAACTAAGCTCAAAGTGTTGGAGACAAAGGAGCAAAGGAGCTGAGAAAATAGAAGTAAACTTGGAAATATTTTATATTTTTTGGTGGAGCTTGAAAGGGAAGACCAGTGCCTTATCTTGTTTGGGATATAGGGTCAAGCATGCAACTTTAGAGGGCAGTTCTATGGAAGATCTAGGATCTGGTTGTACAGCCAAAGACGTGTCACAACAGCCCTAAATTTGGTGAGTAATTATCACATGTCAGAGGAAGGAAAGGGACTCTATAGCAAGATCAACTTCCAAATCAATTCAAGGGTGGCTTTTCCTAAAGGTTCCAAACTATTCATTCACTCTTAGGACATCTAGGGAATAAGTTCTTCTCTTTAGAACAAAGGAACAGAGAAGCCAAGACCTCTTCCAACGTAGCAAGGCTGCTCTTCTATGGCTCCTTGAATTGACTTTGACAATCCAAAACCTGCAATAAAATCACCAATATACACCAAGAACATCTGCCACACATTCAACAAAGTAACATAACCATCCCACAATAGCTTAGACAAAGGTAAAAGCAATTTTATTCCAATGCTTGGTAGCACTTAGCACTTCCAACTCACACCTTACAAATGGGAGGAGCTACTCTTTATATAGAGTTTAACTCAACTTCCCTTACAATAAAATGTGATATGTTTCTTCTAGATCCACAATTTGCTCCAAGGGAAAACAATAAAATACATCACTCCTTAACCTCCTCAACTAATTTTCCCAAAAATAGCCAAAAGTGGTTTTATATCCACTTTTCCTCCTATGGATAATAATAATAGAACATTGGTTGTTTCCAGATCCATGAAGAGGGAGTCAAATGGCTTTATCTTTCTCCTTAAGGCTGGAYGCTCCTCAATTAGCCTGATTACATCCCTTGAATCATGCATTAACCACCCAAATTGCCACATCTTTTCCATGAGAATGCTGCCTTTAAAATGGCTGTTTGACTATGTCAAATGGGAGTTATGTTCCAACTATCCACTTTTTCATGCTTGGAACGTTCTTCAAGATAACCCACCAATGCACAATTCCTCAAAATTAATAAACACTAAGTCATGGAGCACTTTACTTGAGGCAACTACCCACTCTATATATGTGCTTTGAATGGTTTAAGGACCACTTGCAAACTGCTTTAATGCAGGGCTTATCCCACTGAGTGTTTGACCAAGTGTTGTATGCTTTAAATGTGTGTTGGAACCCTCACTAGATGGAGTGCTGCCTCCCTTTGCCCACTTCTTTCTTTTACTTTAAGATAACATCATCATTCCTCTTCCATGAAGTCTGCTACAACCACTTCCTAGCTGCCAAGTGTCCTCTTTTCAACCCAGGCGTTCCTCAAATCAGCCCTTGACCACGTCCAATTACATGTTGAATTAGTAAACTGTTTAGAAAGAGGGGGGGCGTTCTAGGAGAGTGTTCCATAAATGAATTAAATACTCTTTAGATCTAGGCTGCTATCCCTGAATAGGTCCTCTTGTTAAATACAACAAATGAAGAATGAAATCCCCTTTAATGGAACACTTCCCTCTTCTTTTACCTTGAATAAAGGATACTTTGGCTTCTTTTATGCTGTTGGAACTTGGGATGGGCTGAATGTTGATGTCAAGCCAAACTTGCTGTCATCAATAAATGATGATACAAACTTTTGCATGCATGCTGGTAACAACCCTTTCCCAGTGGTAAAATCTCCTTTACGACAGCAACCAACAGGCTGGGGAACTCCAACCAGGGACAAGTCTCCCTGATACCTCTGACATACATATAGAAAAATATATGTTGGCTGCATATGCCTGAACCCTGAGTTCTGATTTGGATGCCAAGGATATTATGATAGAAAAAGGTTTCTTGATGGTTGTCTTATGCATGGATATTTGACTTGGCATCTTGCTGTTCAAGCTTGTGTAATGGCAATTCTGTAGAGATTCCAGCATTCACAATCAAACCAAATTCTTCTTCCAAATTTAATGCAACTCTTCATATGGTTGTCTTTGGGTAGTAAGATGGCTAGGTTCCAGTGCATATCAACCCTCTTCTCTTGGTCAAACTTTAGATACCACACTTTTGTTCTATATTCATCCAGCTTATAGAAAACAATTGCATTGTTCCCTACGATATTCCGTGTGGTTTCAACAGCCTCTGGAATAGAGAGTTTTCCATTGCCACAATCATCGGAAAGAACAAAGTTACAAACACCATCCCTTTGTGTGCCATTTTGCACCAGTACTATGTCCCAGAGATAAAGAACCAAGGCTACGTGCTTGGGCTGAAAGTTATGTTCGTCACTTTCTGGCTCTCAACATAGCAGCTTAAGAGAATGCTTGCGTGGCAGTAAACGAATGCAAACAGTGGCGAAAATGTTAAGACTTATGCAACCTGCTTGAGTTGAAGGAAGATCAAAACTAGCCGGTACATTTACTCCATTAAATACTGCTTGTGTGAAGTTGCAGCCATGTTCTCTATAGCCTCCTCTAAAGCAGCCAGTGACCTCCATATTTAATGCTTTATCTTCAATGAACCGTAAATATAATGGCACCTCTTTCTTGCAAGGGGCAGATGATGTATGAAGCTAGAAATCACAAGTTGTTTGGTAAAGGAGACCCTGAGGCTATAGAATCATGCTTTGCAAGCACACTTTGTAAATCATCATCTAATACATGATTTTGTTGAAGAAGATCCTCATCTTCAGTATCCTGCCTGTAGCTATCACTTGTTGTTCTGATGGCAAAATTCTGTCCCTAAATCTTTGCCCAGAAGATAACCCAAGCTGCATTCATTCTGTCCTAGATACAAGAGTACAAACATGCTGGAACAGTGCCTTGATTGCTATCCATTAATGAGTGTAAATGCACCCTACAGCTGTGCCCTTTATACAAACAATTATGACCAAATCTGGAATGACCAACCAACACATGAATACCCTGATTGCTGATTTAGGAGGCTGAAGGCTGCTACAGGTGGTGGTACTGCTGGTTTTTCTATCCAATTCTGTTTGAGAATGCTATCATGACAATAGCAAAGCATGAGAAGGCTGATATTTAAATCTGATGCTTTAGGACTATCATTTCAGACAAGTATATAGCTGGTTCTGTGGTGGTGGACCTGACCATTTCATGGACCTCAGTGATTCGCTGAAACTATCTCACCAGGAGATAACACAGATATGCTGTATTCTTAAGAGGATAAGCAGTATGATCTGTTCACAAATCTTCTTCCCTTAACATTAGTGACAACAACAACCTGAAGGGCCTTATTAGGTATCTTGCATTAGCCATGCTTCTAATTGAAGAAACTCCTCTAATAACAATAAGTTTCCTGGAGAAATCAGCTAGTACATACGCATAGGAGATGTAAGCATAAAAATGCCCTTTCATTCTTCTAGTCACTATACAAGCAGACCAATAAATAGATGAGCCATCAAGCATGACTATCCAAAGAGAAGTGAGGCCAAAAATCATGCTGTAAACCAATCCATTGTGATGAAAATCATAGGTGGAACCTCATGCCATATGAGGTGATAACATCTGGGTCCAACTCGGGAACGTGCACTCTTTTAAGAAGAGTGCATGGAAACTCTAGAATCTCCGGTTGTACCTGTTGAGAAGACTTTTCAAGCTAGTAAGAAAAAACCATGTGGTGGGATGGATACATATCCACATCCCTAAACACTACATACAGTATCCATATACTTTATCGCATCAAGATAGTCCAAAATTGGCTTTACAAAGAACAACAACATAAGCCAACAATGTCAAAGCTAACATGAAATGAAATCTAATGCCCACTAGAGCTTATTTTTCCTATTCTAATGCTCTCAAGCAAGGTTGTTGGGAGGGGAAGCAGGAGCAGGAATCAGAATTTTCAAAAAGTTTTCGGGAGCGGAGCATTTTTTATATAATACATATTTTAATATATTTTGATGCATATATCTTAAAAAACATGCAGAATGTCAAATCAATCGCAGAAAACAGAGATTTAACTATTGGATTAATGATGAACATTAAAGCATCAACCGTTTTGTTCACATATAACATCAATCATCTAGTAGTTATAACGTTTTCATCAAATAATCAATCATCAACCACAACATCAACCTTCAATTTTCCACATATAAAATTGGTCATCAACAAATTGTAACAGATAACATCAACCACGAAATGAAATAGAGCATCTTATTCATTACAAAGAGCTGTAAGATTTAGTCAACAGTTCAATGGTAGGTTAAAAGTTCAAACTTAAACTGTCATATAATGTTTACAAAATAAGCCATAATAAAGACAAAGTACTCAGTTCTAGAGACTACTTCTAAATAGGAAAAAGAAAAAGAGATCTCATATCTACTAAGTTTTCCTCTTGCCATGAGAAACTCCTAGTTTATTTTCCCGTGATCTATGAAGAAGAGGAGTAGGAGTAGGTGGAAGTGTTCATGGAACATGACCAACAACTACATGGCCCCCACGGAACGCCAAGTTTTCCTCTTGCCACGAGAAACTCTTAGTTTATTTTGCCGTGATCTATGAAGAAGAGGAGCAGGAGTAGGTGGAAGTGTTCATGGCACATGACCAACAACTACATGGCCCCCATGGAACGCTGGATGTTGTGAAGCTAAAGGCAAAACTCTTACATTTGGAAACCTGCTAGTGGATGGGGGTGGCATGTTTGCTCCATGAATATGATCGCCATCAGGATCACCCAAAAATTCAGCTTCCAAGCACTTTAAAACTATGGCTCCATCATCCAAGTTAGCCTCCTACATTGTTGGCCCAAGTCACATATGTTCTATCATTCTTCACTGCATCACAATAATGGACAACAAGCTCAAGTTGTAGTGCATATAAACTAAGCTTTCTACTTGGTCTAATCCATTGGGCTGATCCCAAACCACTGATATCTGCAACTTGTAAACTGATCTGTCCAACAACCTGACTTGTAACCAACTAATTGTAACTGAAACGAAACTTATTGCAACTGAGAACTGCTTCTAGCACACTAAAATCTGCAATGTAAACCAAACTGTACTATACTGTAAACTGAAAATCAATTGCTGAAAATGATGCTCGACCATCAAGCTTATTTGCACACCTTTATCTACTCTAAAACTGCTGAAATGAATACTCAATCAAGTGATGCTAAAATGCCAATGCAGCCAATCAAGCAATTGGTTGCTCGATTGCCCTATGTTCACAATTTTCTTGAGCATGCAGACAAATGAAAAAGATGGCAACTGAAAACAAAAATTGAATCCAAAACCTGAGCTTATGAATGAAACAAATTCCACCTTTACTGATGACTGCAATAGGCTGGCCACATGATCTTGAAAATCATGAAAAATCACTTCTTCTTGATGAACAAAAACAGAAAGACAAACCTCATTCATAAGTGTTGGTTGTTCTTGCCCTATTTCTTCAGTTCCGAGAACATTGTCAAATGAAATGGCAGCAATAGGTTTGTCTACTCTTCCATGCATATCAACAAAAACATTCATACATTCTTGAACATCTTCAAATAGGACATCCATATTATGTGCATCAAGGCTATTCTCTTGCTCATCAAACAATTCTGATTTGGTTTTATTAACCTTCGGGAACTTTGCTTGAGGACTGTTATTTTGACTTTCAAATGAATGAAAAGAAATAAGTTCCTGCACATAATCTTCTTGCAAATATGAGAAGCTACCAACATGAACTATTTCACAGTCTAGAGTTTCCATGGATGCATTTTCAAAACCCTGATTTTCAAAGGAATCAAACAAAACCACTGCCTCTTCATTGTCTTCCTGTATTTCTGATTGAAAAGTGGCATACATTGTTTTGTTGCTTTCTTGAAAATCTATGTCATTTGTTGGTTTACTGCTTGAAGTCTCCATAGATGCAATTTCAGAACCCTCATCCCTGTCTAAGCCACTTAAAATTTGAACAACCACATCATTCTCAGGGGAAGAAATATAACTTTGAAGCACTTTGTCCTGCTGGAAATCTCGTTGAATATCTTCATAAAGTTCAGGAGAAGGAAAATGAATTTCAGCAACAAGTTCTTGATCGACTTCATTTTCAGCCAAAGGAGGAGCTACTATTTGCTGTTGGGATGAATATTCATAAAGGGCTTCTATTATTTCATCATTCATACACTTTTCATCCAAAAGCATTTTCAAGGTACTGAATGAAATGTTCACAAAATTCACAACAATCTTCAAACACCAAGAAGGAAGGATCAGATTCTCCATAATACTCAAAGTATGTTGTGTGAAAATCTTTAAGAGAGCATAAGCTACCTAGTTTTAACCCTTCGTACCATGATCTTGCTTTCCCTTCTAGGGTAGCCATAAACATTTTCATTAAACAATCCTCATGAAACTTAATCTCAAGCTTGTGTATATGCAAATGAAACTTTATTAAATGCAGAAAAAACATCATCCCTGTTCCGATCTCTGAATTTTGGCAAATAAGTTTGCCAATCTACACAAGGCATGTGATTTGGAAAACCGGGAATGTGAGAGCGATTCATGGGAGCATACCTTGCAGATATTGAACTCATCTTCGAATAGTGGAGTCGCCAATGATGCTTTGAAATATGGATTTTGCGTTGAGAGTGGAGTCGCCAGTGAAACTTTAAACTTTTGGATTCTTCAAGGTTGGAGTCGCCAGGTGAATGATGTACATCCTTTCTGTGTCTGACTAATGTTCACCATCAGTACTCAGATCTGATCTTTGTCGTTTATCCCAGGGAAGATTTCACCTTCGCTCCCCGACAACAACACCAAAATGTTATCTCTCTGTAATTTCTTTGGCTGAAAGGAAATAGACACAAGAGTAACCTCAAAACCAACTTGGGGCTGGAAGCTAGCCCTTCCAACTATAGAGGGCTCTCTCTTTTCAAATCAATCACTGAAAGGATTGATTTGGTTAAACTCAAAGGCTAGATCTCTAAGATAAAATGAATTTATAGGGTTGGTGGCAATATGGGCAAAAAGTATATTGGGCTATGGACTCACTAAAGTCGGAAGTCAATGAAGAGCTTGCTGGATACCTAGTAGATTTAAGAAATGACTGAACAAAGGCAAGATAGAAAGTAATATTCTAAGCCAAATAAATGTGTTTTAGACAGCAGGTTATAGAGAAAACAATAATCCCTCAAGGCATCTAACAAGGATGAATCTTAAGGAAATTATAGCYGAAATACAACTCAAACTACATGCAACAGAACATCTGATAAAGATGAGTTCTGATACATATATTTCACATCAACACAGAGAAGAAACCGTACAATATCAAGTATAAGACATGAAAGCAAAGATTGAGAAATCACATGCATAAAATATCACAATCACATGTATCTCTGTGGTCAAAACTCAAGGACTTCTGATCCAACAATTTTCATTAACAACAGAGAAAGATTACAATATGTTCAATAGTATTTCCTTACACACTTGCCAACCCTTAGCTCTCATAACTACATGAAATATATACAAAAATATCTTCCTATGCTTCCAAATTCGAATTCAACTATCATCCTATGATAATGCTAATAGTTACAATATATTTGGCTACAAAATCTAAACAGTCTGCTGAAAATAGGGAGTCAAGTTTGACTCATTTATTACATCTTAACTACTTGACAAAATCATGATTTGAATTCCTAAACTGATGCTTTTTACCTTGAAACTCGTTGAGGAATCAATAGCATACATAGCTGGCTCGAACTAGCTAATTTGGAACTGACTTGGCAACTCTGTCACAGTTGCGCAACAAGGCTGCTGTGCAACAGTAACCTACAACAAAAACACATCAAATTGCGTAGTAGACTGAAAAATAGGCATCAAAGATGATATCATATCTCCCAAATAAAATATATTTTTCAAAACTGAGAGTGGTTTTTGTATATGAATCTGTTCTTGAGAAAAACCTCTCTTAGTTTTCTAAAATTCCTCTCCAGCTTCTCGGGATCCACGCCAAAAGATGATGACTAAAACAAGAAATCATTAAATATTGAAATTTGGAAAAATATGTTGTAAAGATCCATTCGGATCTCCCAAACCATAACACTTGTGAAGAAATGGAGAGAGGTTTTTGTTATCTGGTCTATTCTTGACAAAAACCTCTTTCATTTTTGAAAATTTCGTTTCCAGTTGGTCGGAAACCGAGTTTGAAGTTTACCACTAAAACAATAAAAAACTCATCATCCCCTGTCACAGTGGCACAACAAGGTTGCTGTGCAATAGTAACCTACAGGAAAAGCACAGCGCAGTTGCGCAGCAACTGATCTTCTTGAAATTTGCTTTCTTTTCTTGATCTGGATTGATTGATGGAGATGGTTAACGATAATAACAAACTCAAAATCATGGCAAGGTGCCCAAGAACCCTTTCTTTCCTTCAAAAAACATGTTTGCTTCTCACATCTTAAATCTTTGACACATGTAAACTGCCATGAAGAACTCACTTTTACTTCCTGATTGATAAATTCTTTAAGTTGATGCAGTAAATGCTTATCTTATTATCACATTGAGATCTCCCATTCCAGACTTTGACAAGATCCTCATATTGTTGCTCAAAATAGACTAATATAGTTGCGCAGCGTGCCTGTTGCGCAACTATGAATTTGTCCTTCATAAATCAAAACTGAGATTTTCAATGCGTAATAGGGCAACAAAATGATCAAGTATAATGATCCATCAAACAAAATAACATTGTGCATAAGAATGCCATCCAAATATGAAACAACAGCTGGAGAGTGTGGAAGCAAGGTCATTTGAAGGTGCGCAGCGTCATGTGCAACATCCCCTGTAGTCTGTACACAGCAAAAAACGCAGCATTTGCATATGTGCAACGAGCTTCGATTGAAGATTCTATATTTGCAGATGAAGAGAGCGATATCTGGGGGTTTCTTTGCCCGGAGGATGAACAATTTGAATGATAAAGCCAAAATAAACCATCAATTGTACCCATAATACCTCATCGTACCTTAATACTCAATTGCGCAACATTAGGAAGTTGCGCAACAACTTGTGCAACGCTATAATTTGCTTGATGATGCCACGTGCCTCCAACGGATTTGAGCTTATGAAATCTTTAGGACCATGACAAGACTGACTATAATTGACTTGAATTGACCTCATGATCTTTCATTATGACTCTTTAGTGATATGAAAACCCATACCTTTGCATATTTTTCATGACTCAACTTTATTTTATGACCTTACTCAAATACATTTATCAATCACAAACCCATTGACTCATAACCTAAGAGAAGTCATGCCATGGTCTTTATGTGACCAAAGCATGACTTTACCCTATCATACATTTTTTACTCACATCATAACAACTTATTTATAGGACACTAACATACTCCATGTTCACTGATATACTTGCTCAATTGGCTTCATACTTGAGCACACTCCTCTTCACTAGGGACTAACTTGTCTAATGCAAGCATATACCCATTTTGTACCTTTGGATCTGAGTGTGGTTTTCTCCTTACCCCACCCCTAAGTGTTGATTGGGCCAACCAATATGAAGAATAATATTTGGGTGTAAGGACATACACTAGGGCATGGAGTGGAGCATTCAAATTTTCCCACCTTTTGACCACATGTTTATGGATATGATCATACAAGATCACATCTCTTGGCTCAACAATGCCTTTGATCTGGTGTAGTATGTTGTCCATTTTCCCATACACCTCCCCAATCATCGGTTGATCTGTATCTGCAAATCGAATGATACTATAAATGGGCTTGGTGAACTGTAGAACATACCTAACCTATTGCCAAAATTGACCATCAAGCATTTTATCCTCCACCTCCTAAAATTCATGTCTATTAGATGCAAATGCAA
>SNQJ01S0300918.1:0-10347 GCA_010110895.2 Picea sitchensis
AGCTAGGACTAGAATATGTTTTCTATGTCTCAACTTTCCATTTGTTGATTTTTATATAAGATGATATATGATCAATATATTATTACAATGATGAGTGTTCCATATATAGAGATCATATGGTGACCATCCATGAAAGGATGCATACCTTGGATAATAAATAACTATTTATTTATTATAACTATTTATAATTTGTATTATAAATATCATGCCATATATTATAGGATATTGTATACATATATATGTGTGTATACACACACACACACATATATATATATATATATACAGAGAGAGAGAGAGAGAGAGAGAGAGAGAGAGAGAGAGAGAGAGAGAGAGAGAGAGAGAGAGAATGTCCTCCAGATGTTGTCCAAACATCAACACTCTCTATTAAAGAGGGAGACATTCTTCATCATGCCAAACCTTACCTTTGAAGTATACAAACGTCACTCTAAACTCATGACTCATGTCTGTCAGTCTTGGGAGATATATTTCTCCCACTCTAAACTTGCTTATTTGTGATGGAGAACCTCATTGTCTCCTTTATATGATGTTGTCGTTGGTGGAGGATTGAAGTGGTGGAGGCCTAGCTCAAAGAACTTAGTTTCTCTGTTTTGATGTGTGTTGGTACAGAAGTTTGTCACATATATACTTTTGTTGATTATTTTAATATAAATACTATTTTCTCGTCCAATTGATATCTTGCAAATATTTGAATTATTATTCCATGGGCGTATTTTTCAAGTATTTTAATGGATTATGCTAACTTATATGCTAACATTATATATCATCGCCATATTATTGCATATCTTGGTTGTTGAGAACACGTTGCAGGTATAAATATTTGAGTTGTGTGCTCAATAGTGGTCTTCATCGAACATTTGGATGAGCTAGGATCTTTTCCTTGTCTTGTTAGCATTTAATTTATATAGCATACTTGGTATTAGAGTTGATTTATGCATGGCATTCTATATGTTGTGGTTTACCCCAAGCCATAGAGATATTTTCCTCATAACAAGTAGTCCAGTGACTACTATGCAATCAACTGATAGCACACAACTACTACCATGTCATCAATACCTTGAATCATCTATCATAGTCTATGTGATCAAGCAGAACACAAATGCTACAAGTGATCTAGTAATCTCCATGAAAATTGTCTAGTATCATACAACTACTAAAATTCCATCCAATAGAACAAGAATGTGATGATCCATAGTAGTACACAACTCTTTTCCAGTGGTACACAACCACTAATAGTAGCACACAACTACTATCCAATGACACACAATCACTGCCAATGGTACACAACCATTGTATTAGCACACAACTACTATCCAGAGACACATAGTCTCCACCAGTGGTACACAACCACTGTAGTAACATACAAATCATGTCCAGAGACACACAATCTCGGCCATAATATCACGATTATGCATGTGTCCCATAGTTGTCAGGTAGTCAATAGAGTGTTACATGGCTATAAGGACAATTCTTCTTGATCAATTCGCCATCTGTACAACAAGTAGGGCCAACTTTTATAAGTACACATATTCTTTTCTAGAATATGTTTTTTGAATATATATATGTTATGAAGACCGACCATAGTTACAATTTCAACACTCCATATTAACTAGAGAGGTATTCATAACAACAAGCTAAATGTATTCAAGTTGACCAATTTTATCTAATGGAAAGTTGCATCAAATATATCATGACATATCACCAACTGCATCATATCTGAGCCATAATTCAATTGGCATGGTGCACATCAAGTCATATCATTCATTGTACCATCTCAAAGCCGTACTAGCATGATGTGAATACATCATATCTAATATGTACAGACATGATGTGGATTATCATCTACATCATCTCTAAGTTGTACTAGCATGATTCTTCTGCATCATATATAAATTTAATAGCATGATGTATAGCAATTCCTCTACATCAGATCTAAGATGTACTGGCATGATGTTAATGTATCATATATAAGTTGTACTAGAATGATGAGAGTTACAAAACTACATCATCTTTGGGATGTACTAGAATAATGCTAATGCAAAATATCTAATCTATAATAGCATGATGCAAGAGAATCATATCTAACTTGTAATAGCATGATAAATATTAACACTCTCTCTCAACCAAGGAAGTGATTTCCGCAAGTCCCAACTTGTCCCTGGAGTATAAAAACTTCCCTTTGGACAAGGGCTTCATCAAAATATCCATTATCTTCTCATTGATGGAGATATACCAGAGTTTTAATTCTCTCTTTTGGACTCGATCACAGATATAGTAATACTTGATATCAATATGCTTCGACCTTTCATGGAGCAATGGGTTCTCTGAAAGATTCACACAACTTTTATTTTCACAGAAAATCACGGTCGAATATGGAACATGATCAAATAGTCCAGAAATCAATTTATGGAGCCATACTGCTTCAATACAAGTATCACATTCTACAATGTAATCTGCCTCTACAGTTCTCGGTGCCACATTCTTTTGTTTCCTACTAATCCAAGATATCTGAAGGATCGTGATAGAATACTTCCCTTGACCAAGGAATATCTCACCTGGCTTCTGCCATACTTCTAATCCAAAAAAGTAATTGTTACACATCAAAATCACTCAACTGGATAAGTGTCGCATATGCTTCTCACTTGTCGTAAGTGTCGCAACTTCCTTACAACTTTCGCAAGTGTCGCAAGTTGGTTACAAAGTGTCACAAATGTTGTTGAATCATACTGCCATGATGACGACACTAAGGAGGCACTTAAAAAATCTTATATACTTGGTTTGAAAAAGGAGAACTGGTTCACTGGAGTAAAACAACTCTTAACACCTGAAGAGGGCTTTTCAATCAAGAGTTTGGAGGGTGAACGCTCCCCCTAAAAGCTTGACCTTAGAACCTTGGAGCTCTCCTATAAGACCCTGAGGTGTTACTCTTCTTCACCCCTCTGTGGGGCCGTTGTCATTATGAATCTTGGCTCCCATAACATTCTCAGGGGAAGTTCTAAGCTCGATGCTATACTCTGAAGGCTCCCTAATCTGGGTAGTTGTTGATTTGTTGAGGAGAATAATGGGAGGATATTTCGAGATTAGGGGGAAGTTGTACTCAGATTCTTGGTTTCATCAAAGAGATCCCTGATCTGAGGAGGAGGTTTCCAACTTGTTCTAAACATAGCTCAAGAGGTTAGGCTCCTCCCAACCTATATGTGAAAGCTTCTGTATGATGGTGGAAAGGGGAGAATTGGATACATAGAACTTATGATCTTGGGAGGAAACTCCTGGTCGACCAAAGAGAAGTGTCCAGTGAAGTTGTTGTCTGACCAGGGTTTAGGATCTTTTGAGCAAGGGTTAAGATAAAGGGGACTTAATGCTTGTCAACATCTATGATTGTAAGAAATCTTGTTGTCTTTATTCTCATTAATATGAAACACTTGGCTTGTTTCTTTGTGGTTTAGTATGCGATGTTACATGAACTTATCATTTATTGATGGATCTGTTTTTCAAGCTAATAATATCAATAGAGTAGGAGGCGGTTGTATCTTGTTTTGTCCATGAGGGATCGAGAAGCATGGGATCGAGCATAACCCGAGGAGGCGTCTGAGGGACAAGCAGTCACGATAAAGAGGTACTTATGTCATCCCTTCAACTTCTCATATATTAGTTTAGATAGATTTAGAAATTCGATTAATCCCGCGTTAAAGATTTTTACATCTAGGAGTTAAGGTCCCGAGCAGAATTCTGTCCGTGAGGGGATATTTTCCTATGATGTGTAAAGCGAGGGATCCTTCATATCGAATTTTGAGGCTAACTCCCTCTTGCATTGATCGATGAGCCGTTCTTCTCCTACTCGCATACTAGCACATAGCTTATCCAAGTGAGACTTCACTTCCCACATATTGACACTTATTCCATCATCGACTCCCCTTTCTCACATCTTGACCAAGCCTGAGAGCCTTTTGGGAAACCCTACCAATATAATCTCATTAAGGAATTATGTCAAATACTTCATGTCATCCTCCATGTGTTAGATACAATATATCCTTAGTCCCAGTATTATCATGAAGTTATCCATCTCTTTCTTCAATTATGCAAGGTTGAAATTATTGAATCCCTTGGGGATCTCTGATTAGACTAGATGTTCATAGCTAAGATCTCTATATGTTATGGACATATATCGTCATACAAGTATTATGAAAAATAGCTTGGGAGATAGAAATCCATGACAACTCCAGTCATCTCATATCCCTTGTCCCCACTGAGACAAAAGAGGTCTCATATCCCAATTCAATTTCGAGATTGATGGTGACCATCACACCCACCATTTGAAGTGTGAAATAGATAGTTGCAAATTAGTTATATAACAAAGTTTTGAATAATCCATAACCAAAATCTAGGTTGATTCAGTTTTCCATTGGAATCAGGGATCTAAAAAATTCAATGAAAGAAATTAAACAAGTGAGCGGGCACATGCACTCTTCTATTTGTTTGCACTAGTCAGCTATGTCTAACTTGTTGAAATTTCTACATCATTATGCCACCTAAACAAGACCACATTGGGACTGTGATATATTCATACTTCCTATACCATTCATGATTTTCCCAATAGTCCAATGCTTTAAATGCTCTAAATTAAATATGTGTTCACCATACTCTTTGTGAACTCTTAAACCTGGGGTTTTTTCAGACTCCCATCACGAGCTAGATGCTTTCGAGTATCGATCTCCATTTTGGTTATGCTTTGTACTGGTCTCTTATGATATAACTATATGCATGAAAATGAATCCTAGAAATCATATTTATATCCACGTTTTCCAGCGCAGACTCCCTGCCCTCGGGCCGAGATCAACACAGGATCTTTTCCAAACCACACAAAGAGTTAATTAAACCCTTTTTTTAAGACATGAAATATTTGGGCTTCATGAGTTGGAGGTTATAGCATAATGTCACAACTCTTACAATCTCCGAAACACGAAATGTCAATGAAGGTAGACTGCTCCAATGCGATGAGCACATGACACCTGTTACCCACTAGTTTCAACTTTTGGGACTTTGAGTGAACAACCAATGGTCATTCCTCTTCCCTTATGATTCCCCAAATAAAGAATTTTTTCCTTTTATTGGGATCAGACTAGGAGTCTCCCCTTGATTAATGGTCGATATTTTGGGGTTTCATGAGCAAGGGGTTTGAAAATCTAGACTCCAAAAATCAATTATGCACCAATCAAAATTCTCGAAATAGTAGAAATTGCACATGAGATCAGGACTCATGTTGATTCCCATCAACGTTGCCTCTGCTCGATATTTTGAACAATAAAGAGACCCTCAACCAACTTCCTCAAAGATCTGAGATCAATGGAGTTCATACCAGGATTTCGATACTTTTCCATGAAGTGTTTCCATCATTCAATTCACACGATAATCCCTTTCATGATTTGGGAATTAGAGTGACCAAGTTGCAATGCACTCCAAACTTACGAATCCCGAAATTCACAAAATGATCTAACGACTCAAACTAATCGATCAATGGTTCACGGTGATTCTTTTCTCCGAGGGGTGGTGGTTCGTTCGACTCCTATCCACCTTGCGACTCCTCTAGATCCTACAGTCCTCACAATTTCATAGAGCTCTCCATGGAAATTTTGACCGACCAATTTACTTCTCAATGATTTTTGCCCAAACGAATCAGTGTTCTCCATCATGAACTTGACTTCTATGAGACAAAATCTCTGCCTCCCTTTGAGCACTTCAAAGTCTAAAATCCCTCCTGATCTTTTACTTATAAACTCAAGCTTCCAAAATGGATCCCTGTATGCACTTCTTGCGGAGAACTTTCAAATAACCTCTGCTTATTTGAGTATTCGACCCTGTGCACTCTTTCAATAGTATTCCTTCGGTACCACATGGTTGATAAGTTCTAAAGCTTCAACTAGCACACTTTTACACCTTACGCGACTGCAGTAGCTTCCTCCGCCGATTTGGTAGAGAACAATGATATCTCTCACGAGATTTAGGATAAAACTCTTACCCTCATCAAAGCGCGCACCTTTAGGGCGTTCCTTTGCTGCTCCTTGTGGTAATCACGAGGGAGAAGTAATTGAAACTCATTCTTCTTCTCTTTCGACTTCATACATTCAACATGGAATCATACACACAACACAATATTGAAATAAATGCGTAACAGAGAAACAAATCAGCAGTAAAACATACCATTCAACAAGTATGACAATAAGCATCTTAACACCATGAAAGTTGAGTCAAACTTCGTATATTAACTCAAGTTCTCCTGTGCGTAGGTTTATTTACTCTACACAACTCTCTGCTACATCTACAACTTATGAATTTTGCATGACGATCATAACATTACAATGATACAAGGGGTGAGGGGTGTCTATATCTGTTTCCTCCCTCTCTTCCTAAAACTATCTAATCTATTAGAATTAAATCTACCTACTTGCATTCATTATGCATAAATGCCTCTACATTCGACAGATGAGATCAGCGCTCAGATCTGTTTACAACATCTAGATATAAATGTAAATACGCTTCCCTGGAGCTGTTCTTTAATTTCCATCCATTAATCTTCAAAACACTTCCAAAATGTGTGCGGGTTCTTTTCAACTGTCTTCCACCTTTATGCTGCTTGGTTGGCTGCGTACGATGCTCCTGCATCATACTCTCTTAGCGAAAATTTTCATGAACTCCTATTCACGAGCTCTTGCACAATCTGTCCATGCCTATGAATTGTTGTTTCATCCTCCCAACTGGAATATTCAACTGGATGTCCTTCCATTTGACTAAATATTCAAAATACTCTTTTCTCTTGGTCTTTTTGCTAACCTTTTTGTCAATTATGCTTTCCATCTGTGGCTTTTCAGCTACAGGTATTTGTTTTTTCCATTGAACCTTTTTTCTGTTCCTCCTCTTCTCCTACTTCTTCAACTCTGTAAGGGGTACAAATCCGTGATATTGAATATCCGTGAGATTCCGACCCCATCAGGTGATGAATCCTCATATGCATTTGCCCCAAAATTTTCTTATGACCCATACGTAGCCCAATCTTTTTCATCTTTAGCTTGTTATACGTTCCCCTTGGGAACCTCCCCTTCCTCAAATGTGCAAGGAATCAAATCACCAACTTCAAACTGAAGTTCTCTTGTGTTGATCTGCTCTAATGCTTGTATTCTCGACTTGAACTCTGCAATCACTCCCTTGCTTCGGTTGTGAGCTCCTTCATTCCTTCTGCAAGGTCTTCTACACTGTACTTTTGAATTCAGCTTTTTCTGCATCTTTGAATTTAGAAACGCCCTTGGCTGAATTCCATGTACAATCTGGAATGGACTATTCCCCTGTCTTCTATTGGTGAATCATTATAAGTGAATTCCTCCTATGGAAGAATGTGATCCGGTGATATGGTGTTCAATGACTAAGCTTCTTAAACAAATCTCCCAAGATCCTGTTTACGAGCTATGTCTGTCCATCTTTCTGAGGATGAAACTAATGCTTTGGGCTGAAGAGACAAATGTCCCCAACTTCTTCCATGGGTCCTCAGAAATTGCCTATGAACTTGGTATCTCGATCAAAAATGATACTGTTGGCAAGCCGTGAAGTCTGACAACTTCCTTGAAAATAGGTTCCTACCAATATGAGTGGCGTCACTGGTTTTCTGGCATGGTATAAAATGTGCCATCTATGAAAATCCTGTCGACTACCACAAAGATTGAATCACACCCTATTTGTGTCCTTGTCAGTCCTAATATGTAATCCATGCTCACTGCGTCCCACGGCCTTTCAGGAATTTTGGGTAATAGTTGATATAATCCTGTGTTCTTCCTTTTTTCCTTTTCATGTGGTGACAAATTCTGCACCCTGTCCACAAATTTCTTCACATCTGTTCTCATCCCTGGCCAATAATGTAAGGTTATTTAACTTTGAGAATGTCTTTTCATGACTAGAGTGTTCAATGTGAGGAAATCCCCTCCTGTGTTTTTCAGCTGGCAGGTTCTCCCTCATGGGGCATTTCAGAATACATGTGATTTCCTTTGAATAAGAGTCCATCCTGGATCATATACTCAGTCCATTGTCTTCTATCCTGAGGTGGATTCTTAGATCCTCATGTGCCTCTTAAAATCCTGGGTCATCCCTGTACATTTTATTTGGGGTTATCAAATCAAAGTCTTGACTCCTGAATTCCTGCACATAAGAAAACATTTCCTGCTCAAAGTGTCAAAAACTTTGTTAGCAGTTCAGAAATATGCTTAATCCTAGAAAGTAAATTATGCATGAATTCAACCCATTTAGCATGCTTTTGGTTCAACTTCTCTTGTCGAGTCATGAATTGCAAAGTGTGATTATCACTATAAAAACACTTTGAGAATGTCTTTTCATGACTGAAGTGTTCGACCAATCCTCCACTGTGTTTTTCCTTCAGCAGGTTCTCCCTCATGGAGCATTTAGGAATACATAGTTGATTTCCCCTGAATAAGAATCCATCCTGGATCATATACTCAGTCCATTGTCTTCTATCCCTGAGAATTGGATTCTTAGATGCCTCATATGCCTCTTTAAAATCTGGGTCATCCCTGTACATTTATTTGAGGTTATCAAAATCCAAAGTCTTGACTCTGAATTCCTGCATAAGAAAACATTTCCTACTCAAAGCATCAACAACCTTATTAGCAGTTCCAGAAATATGCTTAATCACAAAACTAAAATTATGCATGAATTCAACCCATTTAGCATGCTTTTGGTTCAACTTCTCTTGTCGAGTCATGAATTGCAAAGTGTGATTATCACTATAAAAACAAACTCCTTGGGAACCAAACAATGTCTCCATTTCTTCAGTGCTTGTATGACTGCATATAATTCTTTGTCATACGTGGAGTACTTAATATTCGTTTCACTTAGTTTTTCACTGAAATACACGACCGACCTATATTCTTATCTTAAGACTGCTCCAATTGCAAATCCACTCGCGGCACACCTAACTTGGAATGTCTTGCTGAAATCCAACAAAATCGGAATTGGTTGCTCAATGATCTTCTTCTTCAGTAGCTTGAAACTCTTCTCTTCTTCCTCCATCCAGTGAAAATATTTATGTCTTTTCTTCACCATATCCATCATTGGTGCGCTAATTCCACTTAAGTTTCGGATGAATTTCCTCTAGAAGCTATCCAAACCATGGAAGATCCAAACTTCAAACACGCTCTTCAGTGATGACCAATTCTTAATCACATTTATCTTTTCTGGATCCATTTTCAATTCATTTGCAGAAATAACAAAACCCAAATAAATGAGTGTTGTCCTCATAAATGACAATTTCTTCATATTGATCAGCAATTTCTCTTGTTGTAACCCCCTCATTACTACAACTAGATGCTTTAAGTGTTCTACTTCTGTTTTGCTGAAAATTAGTATATCATCAAGATATACAATGATTAATTTCCCAATGAAATCCTACAAGACTTCATTCATCAACCTCATGAAAGTACCAAGCGCATTCGTTAGGCCAAATTGCATGACAAGCCATTCATACAACCCCTCATTTTTCTTTAATGTTGTCTTCCATTCATAACCTTCTCTCATTCTAATTTGATGATATCCTCTTTTCAAATCAATCTTTGAAAAAAACTTTGATCCACTCAAGCAATCCATCAAGTCATCCATATTTGGCAATGGAAACCTGTATCTGATGGTAATCTTATTGATTTCCCTTGAGTCTGTACACATTCTTCAGCCACCATATTTCTTTGAGCTGAGCACTATCAGAACAACACATGGACTCAAGATTTCTCGAATCAATCCTTTGTCCATTAAGTTCTGAACCTGCCTCTTAAATTCTTCATTTTCCTGCAGCATCAACCGATATGATTCTTTGTTCAACAAATTGGCTCCAGGTATAAGTTCGAAATGATGAATTATACTCCTGATAGGTGGCAACGAACAAGGTAGTTCGTCCACTACTATATCAACAAAATCTCCTAGCAATTCCTGGATTTCTTCTGATAAATCATCTATCCTTGTACTGGTCAAAACAATTCTAGGCTTCCTAACCACAATAAATTATGTGTCTTCCTTCTTCTTAACCTCATCAAGAAGTTCCTTCCCACTCATGAGAAGTACAGAGTTTCTCATTTATGTTTTCACCTCTTTATCCTTAATCAGCAGCAACATGCGAGTCCTACCATTTTTCTCCAGGGTGTATGTGTTCTTTCTCCCATCATGAACTACATTTCTATCATATTGCCATGGTCTACCCAATAATAGATGACAAACATCCATGGGAATGATGTCACATAATATCTCATCTTTATATCCTCCTATTTTAATTTCAACTAAACA
>SNQJ01S0300919.1:0-10347 GCA_010110895.2 Picea sitchensis
TCATCACCTAGGAAAACATTACCTCCATCATACCTTCCATATTCATAGAACCACTCCTTGTGGGGAGTCATATGAACGAATGCACATGATTCAACCAGCCATGCCTCATCATCTGCATGTGTGCTTGAAGAATCCAAGTACACATCTCCTCCCTCTTCCCCTAAGGTATTTTATTCTATATAGGGAGAACCTTAAGATCCCTTCACTTTCTCAATGTTATTGGATCTACATTACTTCTTGAAGTGCCCTTATTTTCCACATCTCCAACATACCTTTACAAAATTTCTGGGATATTTAGATCTACCCTTAGACTTAGATCTCCCATTTGAGGACTTAGATCTATTTATTTCCTAGGAGCATCCTCTTGCAAATAATGCATGTGTGTTATGTCCTTCTATGTCCTTCTGTCTCATCTCCTCCGATAACAAGGATGATACCAAATCATCAAAACTCAAGGTAGTTGTATTAACACCTATGGAAAAAACCAAACTATCCCACGAGTTTGGTAAAGAACACAGTAAAATGATACACTTATATTCATCTTCAATTTTAATCTCAACAGATAATAACTGACTTACCACAGTATTGAAAGCATTCAGATGCTCTGTCATAGAGTCTCCATCTATCATCCTCGGGTTATACAACTTCTTCCGTAGGAACAATTTATTTACCAGGGACTTAGACTGATACAAGTTCCCCAACTTATTCCATAACTCCTTGGTTATAGCTTCCCCTGACACATTTAGTAATACTGAATTTGAGAGACACAATCGGATTATGCTCTTTGCCTTCCAATCTAACTTTTTCCAGTCATCTGCTGACATTCCTGTAGGTGCAATACCTGGATCCACCGTGATCCACTAATCTTTTTCTACCAACAGATCTTCCATCTTGAGATTCCACATCTCAAAACTTTTTCCATTACATTTCTCGATCTCTATTTTCAAACTGCTTGCCATTTCTTTTCACTTGAAGAAGCAATACCACATATCTCCCACTTTAACAAGGCTTATCAAAGTCCTGAGCCAAACCCCTGACCATAAAGGCGTCCTCCTAAAGCCAATAACTTCTCTGATACCAAATGTAGATTTTAACCTTGTATAATTATTTACTACAAACAGATTTTCAATAAAATAACAGAAAAGATGCAATGGCAAATACAAACATTACACCAAAAAAAATTCCTTGGAAACCCAAACCGGGAAAAACAACATATTCTATATTCATTCACATCATACATTGTTTATAATACAATATACATATAGGATTCATCAACATCCAAAACCCTAATCCAATGACCTAGATTAATCAACAACACTAATTCCTTAACCGGAAATAGAAAACCATTGGCGAAAAACCATGTGTCGAAAAACCGCCCAAAAAATGGACATGAAAATCGGTAAAAAATAATCTTTTTCGGGGTCGAGATCCCCCCTCCAAACCCCCCAGACAAGGGGGATCCCCCCCCCCTCTTACCCCCTTTCACACCCGATGCAACGTAGACACTAGCTCTAGTCATGCAAAGAATATAACGCATACCCAACATTGAATTCGTGAAGTGTAGCCTCGGTCACGGGGTTTGGTCGCATGGTAGAAAGGGCCTTCGCATTGGAGACTATAGCGGAGGAATTAGCTCTAAAGATATAAGACTGAGGTCATAACTTTAATTCGTATGGTGAAAATGCACCTGAATTATGGATTGGTTCAAAGGACTCGAATCGTGCTCATAGCCCGAGGTCACACAAGCAAAAGGAGGTAAGCACTCGGGGCTTAATTCTATCGTTATATATATATGCACCTTTGAATTAATCACAGGTCTTGAGAATTTTTTCACTTGAAGGAATGGGTCACTGGGACAAGTGAATATGAAGAATACAGAGGGTCATGCTTAAGCCCTTTCCCACTAGGTTCAAGGACAAAAATGAGTTTACAGTATTGAGTGAGAAATGATATTGGTTAGGGAGAAATTTGGTCCATTCGAAACCAATAGAAACTGTATTGAATCCAAGAAAGTGGATTTGGGTCTTATGATGACTTTGTATCCATTGTGCACATATAGAACCAACCAATTGAAATTCCTGACAGAAGAGAGGATGATTTTGAGACCTGTTCCATTGAGATAATATTGAAGTGAATGGATGAGTTGATCCATAAATGTGATCAACTCATGGATCGAATATTGATCATAATTGTAGAACAGAAATTCAGTCTCTTTAAATTTATACTACATTGCAGAGATCCTTGGACAGACCCCTTTCAGGACTTATAGAGCAGCTCGGTAAATTTGGATCTGCCCAAGACTACATAAATTGGGGACACCAGGTAATTTGTATCCATCATGTGGTATGAGAGAAAAAGAATAAATTTCATGTGTAAAATGAATGACTGCAGAGGTTGAGCTCTCAGGAGAAGAAATAACATTGAGGTTCTTTGGAGTTGAGAGTTGTAGAATCGTGGTGAATAAAGGAAATTCAGTTCCATCAGAAGAAGGAATTGGGTATTGCATCCAGAATGGTTCAGCCAACAGAGGTGAACCTGAGTTGCATGCAACAAAGTGCATATTTGAAGTTAATCATTCCAGGTAGAGGAAGACTAAGAAAATGAGATCTTGGAAGAGATCTCTCATGTATGTGTTGATGTTTTGATTTTGGTTGTGTTTGTAGACTTTGAAAGGATGATAGAAACCGAACACAACAGGAGGCTATGAAGAGTAAAGTTAGAGAATCTTGTAGAAGAACCAACAAAGCAGATTGTTGAGAAAGAGGACAACACAGTTCTCAAGCGAAGGTGAACAGTTGATTGCAGAATCCTGACAATGTTGGAAGTTGAGGAGAAGACGTGCTCAAGAGAGGTTCTATTGCAGAAGAACCAAGAGGATACCAAGAGGGTGACTTGGTATGTGTGACAAGTTAAAGAATTGTTGCAGAGAAATTAGAGAGGCTTTTTTCATCTCACAGGTGGGAAAGGAAAGTCCACAGAAGGAAGAGAAGATGACTATTGATAGTCATGAGAGAATCCACAACAAAAGTAAATTGAATGCCAAGGAAAATGGCAGAGAAACTAAGATGAGTCAAGAAGAGTTTGACAAAGGAATGGTTGATTTGAAGAAAGAACTCAGTATAGTGATGATGTTGATAGATAAATATGAGGAAGACCAGAGATATGGTTGGACATTAAAGAAGAAAATGGTAAGATGGTGTTCATTGCAGATGAAGTTGAGGCACAAGATATATGCCAGGTTAAAGGAAGAACTCGGAGCAGCTGAGTATGAGATGAATGTTTTCCTATATGAACCTGAAAAAGAAGTATTATTTGGAGAAGATGAAGATGAGGACTTTGAAGAGGGATTTGTTGAAAGTCTCATGAACTACTTGGAGATTTTAGATCAACATGAGGAAATGTTGATAGAGGAGTCAAATGAGGCTACAGAGCCTTATATTTTTAAATTGATCATTTGTGTGTGGTTCCAGGTGGTGCAAAAACATCTACAATTGTCATGAAGATGAAAGAAGATGAAGGGGGATAGAACTCAAATTTTGTTCCAAGAAGAGATGAAGAACATTTGAATAATATGCTCATACATTTTGAAGAGGAGATGAAACTTCTAGAAGAGATAAGGAGGTTTTTTATATTGAGGATGATGAATTTGAAAGAGAAACCACCACAATGAAGAAAACAGAGGAAGATCTAATAAATGGTTTGAATACTTCAGTGTTGCATGGAGAAAGGATGTTGGAATTATATAAAGAGACTCAAAAGTCTCATGTTTTTAAAACTAATGAAGGGTTTGTGTCTGTAGGTGTCAAAGGATGTGAAGATAATTATGTCATTCCAGTAAAAGACACAACATGGTCTCATATAATTAGTCAAAATGTAATATATGCAAGTTCAAGGAATGTAGTTGTTGAAGATGAAGCAATGAATTGTCTTGAGGATGCTTCAATTGAATAAATCATGGAGTTGGCTATGCAAGACTATGAGAATGAAAGTGTGGGACTTGCAAGAGTAGAAATGACAATAGAATATGATGGTACTGAAGATGAGTGGAGCAAAACTATAGAAGAAACCTTATCTAAAGGTATAAACTGTTTATGGAAAATCTGTCATTTGAACCAAATTCAAGAACATATTTTATTGGAACAGTCATGTAGATTGAATTTACATCTTAAGGATATGCAACATTGGATGCATAATTGTTTTGAGGATGAGAAGAGGCATGAAGACCTGGAAATGGTAGGGGCCATACAATTTTTTTGTGAAAACTTGCAGCATAAACTTAATGTCAGTGATGTTTACCGGCAAACCACAGAGCTGGAAAGAATTGATGGAATATGGAAACTAATAGAGAATTTAACCAAAGAGAGTTGCCATGAAGTTGGAGGAACATCCAGACACAAGTTATTGTGGACTGAAGGATATTGCATCAACAAGGTTGTGAGCAAGCAACAAAATAAAAAATGGGATCCTGGAAAGTTGCATACGATGCAACATGATAGTAAAAGAGGAGGATGTTACAAATGAATGAGTGGACAACAACATCATAAAATTTGGAACCCCAGAGAAATGAAGGCAACTACAGCAGAAGCAGGACAACATGCAAATATTGATGAACAACTACAACATAAAGTTTGGGATCCAGGAGAACTTCTACAAAGGAACTCATGATCAGGAGATCATGAACATTTTGTTCCTTAGGAGTTTGATGCAGGAGAATTTTTCCTCCAAAACATATTTATTTGAAGAGGCCTAAAGTGCATTGAGTTACTAAGGGAGTGGGTTCCCTAATGTTTATTTTATTGAGAATTTCCTATCTTTTGAGGAATTCTAGAAGGATGGTATAAGGATTATTTTGTATGTAATTGAATCTGCTTTATTTGAGTAGATCTCGAGTGTTTGAGTGAGTTAGAGAGATATTAGGTTAGTTATAGATCTCATAAGGATTTGGAGGATCTAGAGAGATCCTAGGGGTTGTTGTGAAAATTTTGTAGATCTAAGTGTCTTAGAGTTTAATTTAGGAAATATTGTTAAGATCTGAACCAATTATGATTTCAGAACCTTTGTAATTTAATTGTAAGATTTCGAGCATGAAGGGTGGCCAACTGAGTGAGGAATCGGGCCAAGTGTAAGAGAGTGTGAGAATCCAATTAAGAAGAATTGGCAAGAACATGTCAGATTGTGGCCATAGGGACAATTAAGGTCAAATGAATGTAATGCGGGTCTGATTTATCTTATGTAAACCTATGTACAATGTGTGCATTATTGAGTAATGAAAGTCACTATGTTTCAATTGTAATTACTTATTGAAATCCAATGATCACTATGTGATTGTTTATGTGTCTATCCATTGTATTGAAGTGGTAATGAAGGAGAGGTAGTGTCGATTTGTAAATGAAGGAGTTGATATTTTTTTGCAAGTTTCAAATGGATTATGAAGACCCTTTTCGTTTGTGGTATATACATTTCCCTCTATATTTGGCTAATATTGTGATTGCCAGGTCTAGGAGGAAACATTGTGGTTCAAGAATGATAGCAATGGGATTAATAGAAACTTGATCCAATAATTGAATTAGAACAATATGAGAGAGAGAACAGGACCATGAAGATTTCTTAATGATCATTGATCACTATAAGGATGTATGATCTAATCGTTGTTACAGGCATGTAATTTGGAATAAGCTATAGGAACCATTGATTTCTTAGGGGTCGATTGTGGACCATTGGGTCAAGAGTTAGGAGGCGTCCATGTCGTTCCAAATTCAACGCATTAAAGTCATCGGATCGATTCAACCTTAATTCGAGACCATAGATCTGAATGATGGAGTAAGTGTATTGGTCCAAGCGCGAAAGAAGGACCGTTAGATCACGATTGGAGATGAGAATCGACGGTGGAGAATACTTCGTGTTTGTAAGAAGCTTGAGCTTTAATAGAAAGGATATTTGTGAAGAGTAACTTTGGTGGGTTACCAGGCGTTACGGGTCGCCACTTTATTTGATCGCTCCCTCCCCAATGGGTTAAATAGCCACCTTTTGAATTCACGAAGTGTAGCCTCGGTCATAGGGTTTGGTCATATGGTAGAAAGGGCCTTCGCATTGGATAATAGTGCCAAGGAGTTAGTGATAAAGGTATAAGCCCGAGGTCGTAAATTTAATTCGTATGGTGAAAAGGCACCCAAATTATGGATTGGTTCAAAGGACTCATCTCATGGTCATAGTCCGAGGTCACACAACCAAAAGGAGGTAAGCACTCGGGGCTTAATTTTATCGTTATATATATGCACCTTTGAATTAAGCATGGATCTTGAGATTTTGGTCACTTGAAGGAATGGGTCATGGGGACAAGTGCATATGAAGAAGACAAAGGGTCATGTGTAAGCCCTTTCCCACTAGGTTGAAGGACATAAACGAGTTTTACAGTGTTCAGTGAGAACTGATACTGGTTAGGGAGAAATTTGGTCCATTCGAAATCAATAGAAACTGTATTGAATCTCAGAAAGTGGATTTGGGTCTTATGATGACTTTGTAGCCATTGTGCACATATAGAACTATCCAATTGAAAATTTTGACAGAAGAGAGGATGAGTTTGAGACCTGTTTCATTGAGATAATATTGAAGTGAATATATGAGTTTATCCATAAATGTGATCAACTCATGAGATCAAATTCTGATCATAATTGTAGAACATAAATTTAGTCTCTTTAAATTTAGACTACATTGCAGAGATCCTTGGATAGACCCCTTTGAGGACTTACAGACCAGCTAGGTAACTTTTTAGTTGCCCAAGACTGTGTAAATTGGGGACACCAAAAAGTGTGTATCCATCAGTGGGTCAAGGGACTACAAGGACCACCTAAAAGGTTTCCCAAGAATTATATCAATGTAATTAGTATCACAAGGGAATTTGTTGAGATGGGTCCTGAACATTTGTGTTCTTAGGCACACAAAAAAAAAAAATTACTAAAGATATATACCAATGTGATCAATATTACACAAGGAATATTTTGAGAGTTGTCTCCTTTGATGGTGTGGGTTAGGCCCAAACTTGTAATATCACTCATGTCTCGGTATTGCAGTGCTAAAACAATTCTTAATTTTATGATATTATAGTGAAAAAAAATGCAACTACTTGTTTTATAGAGGCTAGTGTATATAGGTTCCTAAGGAAAAATGAGTTTAAAGTGTTATATCTCTTTGATGTACCAATAGGTCTCCAACAATATAACTTGATTAAATCTCTCATGATGTTAAATAAGGAGGCTAGAGTGTACCCTTAGCCATACTACCCAATTCCTAGGTAAGAGAGAGTGATCTCCCCAAGTGTTGTTATTGATGTACTATAGCAATCAAATGACTGATAGGTTTATGTAAGGTTGGATTTAGGTGGGAATAGGGGGATTCCAATATACCTAAGGGTACATGGAAGATAAAATACATAGGCATATTCTGTCTGATGTGGTACTACTCAAATGGATACCAAAATAGGTGTACAAGGGTGTCCAAATAGGTGACTCCAATTGTATTTCTTAGTGTGTATGCTTCCCCAACCACAATTTTACCTACTATATTACATACCTTTGTGTTTAAATACATCAAAACATGTCTCTATCCTAAGCAAAAAAAATCTAAAAGTCAAGCATGTATTGTTATAAGAGAGATCTCTAATACCACGTGTGATGTTCCTTAATAGCTAAAACAAAGTATTTGGATTGATATAGATATAAATATAACTATAGAAAAATAAATAAAACAAAACCAAAGTAATGATACAATGATAGTATTCAAACCATTATTTATATTATGAATATGAAGCAATGTTTACTTGCCTCTTCAAAGGGGAAACATCCAATTTAGAAAAGCTCCAATACATTATTAGTCACTTGACACCATATTACATAGCTTCTACTACTATAAATAGCTTTTGACGAACCAAAACCCTAACCACCTAGTAGACCTTCATTAATGAGGCTAAAACAACTAACTAGTGGAACTTATTTAATGAGGACACCTTACATTTATTGATCAAACACTCTCTAACTACCATAGTGGGCCTTAATTGAGTGGACCTTGTTTATTGAGGACACCTTACATTTATTTATTACACACTATAACTACCATAGTGTGCCTTAATTTAATAGATATGGATATAATACATTAACAACCAAACCCACTAAATAGGGGAATTAGGGTGGGACCCTAACAAACAACATACCTCATAGAAGTAAAGAGACTAGCCTAAATAATAGGACATAAAAATAGATTAATATGAGTTAAGGTAAACTATAATGATAACAAATATGGGATGCTTAGAAAAACATCTAGTCTAAAAGGGTCAGGAAAATTTACAAATGAGGATCTCATCCCAGTAGATCAAGCTAAAGGAGGGAAGTTCATAAGGTAAAAGAGTCCATGAAAGAAGGGAAATGGGCAATAATCATAAATAGGAAAGTAATTTTTATAGACAAGAGTCGAAAAAATATTGACATATGAATTCAGTAAACTTGGGATCCTCATGTGGAATTGTCAGGGATTTCCATGGAGGAAGGGTCGTAGGTTGAGTTATATTTCAAAATAAATTGGCATTATTTTACTTGTGGAAACTTGAGAATATGATTAATCTTATGTCAACCCTATATGGATAGGTTTACTATGTGGTCAATATGGCATAAAGTATATTCTCGCAAAGGACTTGGAGGAATAGCTTACTTCATAAGGAATGACCTTAGACCCTATGTTAAGATTCACAAGAAAGATCCATTCAACCAATACAATTGGTTAGAGATCTCAAACATTAACACTAAAAAAATATTGGATAAATGTTAATTTTCACCCTTAAACTCAATGTTTTATTTAAATAAAAATTGGAATTTCAATGGCTTAAATCATGAGATATCTTATGTAAGGAATGAAGGCAATATTATTTTTCTAGGAAACTTTAATGCAAGAACTCTGCAAATAAGAAATCCATAATATTAAGCAACATCTCTAACCTTGGCCCTCTATGGCTAGAGGGAGATCCCGATTTGATCTACACATATGAAAGAAGCTCTTAATATTTAATTGAAAACTTTTTTGGTATTGATCTAGTTAAATTATAGAGTTATAATGAGCTAATAATTTGTAATGGTTTAAAACAATTGCCAAGCTCATATGATTTGCATCCATAGTCTTGGAAACAATGTAGTTGACTATATTATTTCATCCATCTCATTAGTTAATCAAATTGTTAGCATTTGTATTTTATTAAATTGAAAGCTTGTTTTGATCATAAACCCTTGGTATTACATAGGAAACCCAATGAAGAGGATCCTAATAACGAAAATCACATAATTATTTATGAAATCAAATCTAACATTTTATTAAGGGATCAAAGAAGGATTTAAAACTCCTCTCTAATAGTAACAATATTGAGGACTTGTATCATAACTTTACATTGAACCTTTCAACTTGCATAAGCAAGTACTAAGTTCAATACATATTTCAAAAAGAATAAGCATTTGACTAATAATTGGTATGATAAAGATTACAAGATTTCTAGGAAAACATTAGATATGCCTTAGATAAATCCATAAAAACTATCAAAATAAAATAGTACAAAACTATTGTTAAAAAAAAGAATGTCAATACATAAACAAAAATCGGGAAAAGTTCATGAACCTCTATAATTTTGAACCATTTTTTCTAGAGAAATATCTTAACTCTAAAGGCTAAGAGGTATGATTACTATGAATGGATGGAACTTGTAACCCTAAAATTTTTTACGAATGCCTTAATGTTTCATCTAATAACCAAATTATTCTTACAATGAAAAACATGTTCATTGTAGAAGACATTGAATTTGGAGTTAAGTGCCTTGCAAAAGGGAAGCTAAATACATTGAAGGTTATCAAGATGAAACTTTAAAGATCAAAGGCTCTATTCTTATTCCTCACATTCACCACATTTTCAATATAGTAGTCAAGGAAGCCTACTTTTCTAAGATTTTGATGGAGAGCCTTTTTATTCCTATTTTTAAAAGAGACAACAAAATAATCCTACAAAATATAAGGTTTTTACAATAATCCCTCTTACTACTAAGTTGTATCATTTAATATTAGAGTAGAACATCAGCTCATGGCTTAAAATTCATGATAAGAGAGGCAAGGCCAAGCTAAATTTCAAAGTTCTCATTGGACTTTGGACCACCTAATTACTCTAGGGATTATAGATGAATATTGTGAGACAACAAGGTGAATGATATTCTTCGTTGTTTAGTTGACTTTAAAAATATTTTGAAATGTTCCATAGAAATGACCTTTGGAAGAGGGTAGAATATATTGGGGTTCCTTTTGGGTTGAGGGTTGTAGTCATAAG
>SNQJ01S0300920.1:9564-19911 GCA_010110895.2 Picea sitchensis
CCACCTTTTCCGACTGGCTCAAAACAATTTTCTGGCAATTTTGGCAATTTACTATTTTTAGCAGGTTTTAACTTCCGGGGCCATTTTGAGGGCCTAAATGAAGGTTTTTTTAAGATATATGATTTCAATGATATCCAAAGGAATTATTGATCCCCCAAAATTAATATCCTCAACGATACCTTTCCAACGAGCTATCATACGCCTAAAACTGAGATCGTATGCAAAAGTTAGGACCCCGGGAAGTTGATGTACTAACTTACCCAAACGGGGCCCACTTGACTTTTGGTGCTTCATCTCCTATGGTTAGGTTTTTGGATGTCTAGGAATTTTGGAATTCCTGTTTATTGTAAAAAGGCCTCCAGAGCCTCATTTTAATCATCTTCTTGTGAATGCAAGTAGCCGTCCCATCTCTTCTCAGAGATAAGCTGCCACCATTCTAGCGAGTCTTTCACTCTATATTTTTTACAGTCTCTGTACATTTCTTTGATTAATAGAAATCATGTATTACTGTATATCTGTGTTTATGGTTTCATCTCTGATACATTTCTTTTATATTATTGAATATCTGCAATATCTTTGTGCATTTCTTTATTATATCTCCTCTCTCATTTCGTGCCGAAAATAATACGGATCACGTTGTCCTTTCACAACCGATTTTTGTTTCTTTACTTGATCCACTATCCAAATTCTTTTGTAGCTTGCACAACTCATGTTTAACCAAAACTAAGACTTTAGTCCTTTCACAACTTCTTAGCCAAAAATGAAGGGCCCAACAGGCTCCTACCACAAACCTTGACTCACCCTCGATTCAAGTACTTGGATCTTTCACAGCTTCTAGAAGTAATTGTTTCTTTCCCTTGTCCTCCTTCTCCGCTTTGCTTTCCTCTTTTTCTTGCACTTTATCTTTCTATACCTCTTCAAATGAAGGGCACAACTCTAGGACCAACTCTAAGGCCCGCTTCTTCACTTCTTGGAAACTCCCAATTTTATCTTGCCACTTCCTAGCAAAGAGTGAGGCCTCAAATAGAAACTACTGAGTCGCATTTGTGATACATCCTTTGGACTTGGATGCGACCATAGAGTTCCATTCAGAGTCTGTTGTAGAATCTACCTGATTCATTTTCATGTACACTTTCTGAACGACAGGTCAAAATTCACGCAGCTCCTTCTTGGCTATGGATTGCGCCTCAAACAGAGTGTTCAGCTCATTGTCTTCTTGCTAGATTTGATCTAACTTCTCTTGTTGCTCCAATGGATCCATGATGACCGCAACTTATTCATTGAGAAATTGGATTCTTACACGCACCTCATCTAGATTTTTGTTGCGCCTTTCCATAGTTCCTATCCAATCACTGGCTTCTCAAAATATATTTGTGCACTCGGTTGTGCACTTATGTAGTGTTTCTCGAGCAGTGTTTCCTTCTATCACTACTTTATCCATCTAGTACTGAAACTTCTGAGGTTGTTTTTCTACATCCTGTTGGATTTCCCACAACTTTACTTTGATATGCTCTACGTGAATGGCCAAATGTGACCATGCTCCCTAGAGTAACTCGATTTGATTCTCAGGTTCTCCTGCAGCACTGGATTCTAGCAGTTGTGGAACTACTTTCCTTATTTTCGATCAGGCGTCAACAAGCCTTTCCTGGACTCTTTCCAGTTTATGTTTCACCTGTATCTTTACGAATTCTTCCTTTGTTCTGCATGCATGACCAAGGAGTGCTCCCTCGCTTGAGAACTCTACAATCCTTCCAGCCTACTGGAGCCTCTCCTCCAGTTCATCAGTTGAGGCTCTGATCATTATGACTAGCTACGTTGTTGGCCACTATGCAAGGTCAGCGAAATAAGGGGTGGAATCCCTGGGTGCTCAGACCTGCAGTGGAATTCCAATGGTCATTGAATTCTCTGAAGGAGTCTCCACCTCCTCCTCTCTTGTACATGGTCCTAGTGCAAGCCTCAACCTCAACGATGATGGAAGGAGCATTAGAAATTTTGTTCTAGACAGGTAGATTTGTAGCAACTCTGTGCACTTCTAATGGTTTTGGAGGAATAGCTCCATCTGTTCTTTCACTGACGTTTCACTTTGTCCTAAATCTGTCTCAGGTTCCTTCTGAACCTTTGATATCTCCACCTCTTTGTTGACCTCATATTCTGAGGTTGTGCTTCCAATGACAACCTCAACCTTGGTGGTTGAGGACGTGTGATGGGGAATTCGAACTTGCATATTCTGTATTGTTTGAATATCCATCGAAGATGGAGTGTCCTGGATAGGAACAAAGGGTATAATATGTTGGTCCTGGGATTTAGGGTTTTGACCAGTGAGTTGTAGCCTATGCTCAGGAACTTCTGGATTTGGATCAGGGAGTTCTGGTCTCTGCCCGTGTATCTCTAGGGGATCCAACTGCATGGGTTTGGGATCAGTGGTTTAGGATGGAATGTCAATTTTTGGAGGTGGACACTAGGGTTGTGGTGGTGATGGAGGTTTCTCGGTGATGACGGTGGTGGATGGAGTGGTGTAAGTCTCAGGGTTGTCCTAGATATCTATGATATGGGTTGCTCGAGCCACTAAGCAAGTGTGAGGGATTGTGAATGAAATGGGATGGGGGTTCAAAACCTTACTTGGGGATATCCTTGCCTTGATTTTCTTAGCCACTAGCTCTGTGATGAACACAATGCTAAGGATTTTGTTGACATCCTTACATGTCAACATAGCTTGCTTCAGAAGATGCAAGAACATAGGTAGTCTTCTCTTTTTGTGCTCCAGTGGTTGTGTATCTTCCTACTCATTGGAGTCTGTCTGTGCTGAGGCTTATTTCTTATGTACCTCTAGGCCTGAGCTCGGTCCTACCTCTTCTTCTTGACCTCTCTTCTTCAGCATCTCCGCAGGAAAAATGTAATGCATTATCGACTTGTGCAAGTTGCGTTTGAATCCAGGCCATGACATAACCTCCTTGTTGAAGGACTCCTCATCCAAGTAGAATTGAAGCATGCATGAGTAAAATTACTCTCTATTGGCATACATTGGCCACACAAATGTATGGTGGAAGTTCATGTTGAATGCAATGTTTTGCGTGTTGTAGTTGAGCAGTTCCTATGGAATGCGCAACCTCTGTGTTGTGTTGATCAACATTTTATACAACTTGGAGATAGTCGTGTTGTTGAAGGAGGTATTATTTGAGTTCACCCTTGAGTGCCAAAGCTCAAATATTTTTTCCAATTGCCCTTTATCTACTGGCGACAATGGTATGCCAAAGCTCAAGAAAGCTCCATTGGTGCAAAAATCTACCACTAATAGAGCATCTAGTGTTCACTCTCCTTTGTAGTAAAACCTCATGAACTTTCTAGAAATTATGTAGCAACTGGTCCTGACCGTCTCAGGTAGTATGGGGTCGATAGTGGTTGTTCTCCCCCCCCCCCACCCTNTTGGGACCATGGAAACCTTTTGAAACATCATCACCTTTGATGGATAGTGTCGTAAGCTGGTGGATGTATTCTGCATGAATTGTATATCTCCTTTCCAGCCACAGGCTTATGTCATGTACCTTTCTGATTAGAAGCTTGGTACACCTCACAAATTCCCCAGTGGTGTCAAAAAATAGCAATTCCCTGAGGTTCATGATGGTAGAATTGAACAAATTGATGAACTAGGGATTTGGAACAAACTACATGTCTCCCAACTCATCTGGAGAGACACTCTAGAAGACTTCAATGTTCATCTGAGGGAACAAACCCTGGTCTACCAGGTCAAGTTCAAGGAGCTTGACTTGCTCACATTTCCCCTTGATATTACCCATGATCTTGACCGGAGGGTCACAAGGATCATCTGGTACTTCATCCTTTGAAACAACACTTTGAATCCCTGTAGTTGTTATCACGGTGAGTCTGAAATATCAACAAATTGCATAAGAAAAATAGGGATTGGGGATCACTACTGAGAGTCAAGGGATTACACAGGCTTTCTCACGCTTTAGAATTCATAAATTTCTAAGTTATTTATGGGAAACAATGTGTCCTACACTGATTTCTCAGAGCCTTATCCTAGGACTTAGCTGGAAAGTTCTTCAATAACTGTTATTCATCATTACGCTATAGATGCAACTTGAATCTGAGTTGTCTAACGGGACTAGTTAATGAGGTAAATTTCTCGGGTGATATTGTCATTTGTTGGGAAAGTTAGTCAGGGATGTGGTCGATTTTAGACCTTATGATTTAATGGATGATAATCCTGGCGTCAATATCGATGGAATATTCACATATCGTGGATTTATGGTTTAATGAAATTTAGACGGGTTATTGTAGCGGTAATAAAGTCTATGATTGGACTGGGTTCCTGTGGCACATGGACTAGGATTGCATCTGGATTCACTCTCCCTCCTACCACAAAGGGGTCCCCGTCATACTAATGACTATCATTAATAGGTTCTTGGCTCTTCTGATCCTACACTACTAAGTAAGTAGTTTTGCATCAAACAACACTTAGAAAAAAAATAAACTACATGTCGTGGAACAACAATGCACCCTTCGACTTTATTAACTGAATTCATAGAAATTGCTAGAAAACGCAAATATAAATACTATACATGCTCCTTCGTACTAGAGAAATGATCCTTTTACTCAATTCTGAGACATATAGGGTTTTAGATGAGCATCATTCACCCATCTTTTCCGCAACATACCATCCAGTTGCACAAGTCTAAATGCTCATGAAGGTCGGATCTCCACAACTATAAATGGTCCCAACAAATGCATGCGCAAATTTCCTAGATGTTTCTGGTATTGGTTATCATAAAGTAGGACCTTTTCTCCTTGTGCGAATACTTTGGTCTTAATGTGTCTGTCATGCCAAGATTTATGCCTTGCTTTCTCAATTGACTGATGGGAGTCTGTTAAAAACTTGGCCTCTTCAAGTTCTTATAATTCCATGAGCCTCTACACAACTGATTCATCCTCTGACATGTGTGTAATATGTGCAATGTATAAACTTATAGTAATGAATTCTCTAGGTACCACAACCTCTTTCCCATAGGCTAAATAAAATGGGGTGTACTTATGTAGTTTATTTTTGGTTGTCGTGTAAGCCCATAAAACTATTAGGACTCTGCCATCCCAATCCTCCCTGTTTGCGCAACAAACCTTTGTTAATCCTCTCTCCATAAGCTTGTTAAATACCTCTAGTATTCCATTGTCTTGCGGATGGTAGGGGATACTCTTATGATGTTGGATCAAGAACTTTGTTGTAAGATTTTCTATTGTACTATTGGTAAAATGACCTCCCTGATCACTGGTCAGACTCCTAGGACATCGAAACTGAGTGATAATATTTTCAAAAATGTTCCTAAGAGAAATATTGGTCGAACAATACTAGACAATTGTTGCCTCATCCCAACGTGTAAGGTAATTAGTTTTGGTAATAATATACCTATCCTTTGAATGCTTAGTTGTGGAGTTGATCATCCCAATAAATTCAATCGCCCATTTCTCAAATGCTTGTAGAGATCGAACTGGCTGAAGATGAAATTCATCTCGTCTTGATGGATTACCCACTCTTTGAAAACCATCAGAAGCTCTATCATATGCCTTTACTTCCTTGAAGAGCACAACCCACCATAGTCCATCTTGAGGACTTTCTACGTAGTGGCCTTTCCTCCAACATGACAATATGTCTTGTCTTTCATGATCTAAGACATATCTCTTGAGGATGCTATCTAATCCCAACTTATACAATTTTCCTACAATCAATTGATAGTCTGCTTCTCTAACCACCATATGATGTTTCTAGGTTGCAGAGTACATTTCTGGGTAGGCCTCTTTACTCAAGAAGCCTTTTATGTCTTCCAGGTATTCTGTTATGGTCTCAACCCGAAACAGGTCTGCATCTAGGAGCTGATCATCGACAACCCCTCCAATTTATCCTAACTCTAATCTAGACAAGTGATCATTCCCTACCTTACATCTTCCACGTTTAATGATAACTTCAAAAGAAAATTCCTAAAACAGTAACAACCACCGGAAAATTCTTCCTTCCAGAACAGGTTTGTTAACTAGATATGTTAATGCAGAATGATAAGTAAAGAACTTAAAATGAGAGCCTAACAAATAATTTCTAAATTTTGCAAAGCATAAATCATAGCTAAACCCTCCCTTTATGTGGTTGTATAGTTTCTCTCCCTCTCCTGGTTGCGCTAAGATGGCTCCCAAGGAAATACCTAATGCGTCTACATTCACATGAAATTTGTTTTCCCAGTTTGGAAATATTAGAATAGGTGTTGTGCTGAGATTTTCCTTCATTATATTGAATGCTTTATCACACTCTAGGTTCCACTGGAACACTTCTGAATTCTTTAGTAGATTTTCCATAGGTACAATGATGTTTGCATATCTTTTGATAAATATGTGATAGTCCCATGTGTGCCCCAACGTGGAGTGCAACTACTTAGCACTCATAGGTGGTGGCATGTTCACGATACTGCAACTTTGGTTGGGTCTACCAATACTACTTCTCATCATACTATGTGGCCCAACAAATTTCCACATGGCACACAGAAGATACACTTTCTGAGGTTCAATGATATCTGCAATCATCTACATCTATCAAACATTAGACCTAGTAGCGCTACATGTTCCTTGAGCAGATTGTATACCATACAATCATCCATATATACTTCTATAATGTTGTGGATAAATTCTCAGAAAGTTGCTATTACAATTCAAGAAAAAACTAGAGGGGCGTTCTTTAGGCCGAATGGCATAACATTATATGAAAATGACCCCCATTTTGTTATGAATGTGGTCTTCCTTTTGTCTTCTTTTGTAGTCCTTACTTGGTGATACCCCGAAAATCCATCCGTAGATGAGTAAGATTCTTTCCCCGCAACCTAATCTAGCACCTCATCAGTAAAAGGTGTTGGGAAAGGGTCATGCACATGGGAATAATTAAGGATTCTATAGTCCACACATATCCTAATTTCCTGTGTTCCCTTCTTTCTCTACATGACTATTGGGCTAACCCATTTTGCTTCTTCCACTACAAAAATAAGTCCATATTCCACCATCTTGTCTATTTCCCTCTTAACCTTCTCTTTCACTCTAGTGTTAAGGTGATATGGTCTATGCATTACAGGATTTGATCCTTGTTTTAGTTCAATTTCCATATCTCCCATAGATCCTTTAATCCCCTTTAGCTCTGAATTTTTTTTTGGGAACAAGTCCTCATACTCTCGCAACATGCTATGTATTTCTTGGCTAATTTTCTCATCCCAGTAATCTCCTACCATAGTTATCTTAGGTTGTTATGTCATCCCTCTTTCACTGTAATAAGTTATTAGAAGAACTGTCCTGAGATTTGGCAGGATGCTAAATCAGTATAAGAAGCATGATAGATTAGCAGGCAGGGCCACATCTAGTGGGCAAGGCTAAATTTAGTGGAGATCTAAGGGTGATAGGATCTAATGATTCATGAATCGTGGGTGTCGCTGATCAACAGTTGTGGAGCACATCGGGCCCAAAACTAGCATGGATTTTAAACTCTTGAGAGAGGACCAATGATAAAACCACAATTTCGCGTCGAAGGTACGTGGCGCCTCTAGACGCATATCGGGGGGAAAAGAGGGTAAGAAAAAAACTTCTCAACCATGCCCTGATGTCACATGTTCTAATATAATTGAATATGTCAAATCCAAATATCGCATGGGGAAAAGGACGGATGGTCAAATCACCTCACGCCACTTATTCAATTACTTTTTGTCTGTGCGATGCCAAGTTGTGTTTTTTCCAAGACATAATATTTTTTATTATTTATTACCTTTCGTCTTTTCATGAACATGATAAACAATTTTTTTTTAACCTACTGCATTCAAATGATGATCATGATAATCCTGAGATCGTACATCTTCATGTTAAATCTATAAAAATATCTCCTCATTTTATCATTGATTTTGATCAAAATTCCCCATCCGAGCCATGTGATATCCATGACCAATTTGATGAGTTTCATGAAACAAAGGCTGCTATGTCACCTCTTGTACTTGATCCAATACTTTTCAAGACTCAGCACAGGTACAAACCATTAAAATTACCTCACATCCTTCATAATTTTCCCCCAAAGTATTATGAGTACCTACCTGTGTTTGATGGGGAACATAATGCCATCACAACTGAAAAACACATCCAATTGTTTGATCATTTTATAGATTTGTTTGAGATTGACCATGACAATGTTTTTATGAGTGCTTTCTCTCAATATTTAAAGGAGATTCCAAATAATGGTTTAAAATTTTGCAACCAGAGATAATTAGCTCATGGGAAGAATTGAAGAGTGTTTTTTCAAAGTTCTGGGGTAAGAAGAAATATCTAGACCTACAGCTTCCAGATTTCTATGCCTTGAAAAGGAAGAACAATGAAACTATTTATATATTTATTAGAAGGTTTTCTAGTATCTATTACAATTTTCCTAAATAAATTCAACCCATAGAAGTTGTTGCCATGCTCCAGTATACCACTACTCTTCACCCAGATTTATCTTTCCTCCTGATGGAAAGAATACCTAAGACCTTACAACAAATGATCAATGATGCTCAAGAGATCCAACAAAATATCCTAGAATGCAAACATATTTGAATTGAAGAGTTGGGTGTTCTGGGACATGAAAATGAGTATGAACTAAGAGCATTTGATTATAATCTTGAGCATAAAATTGATGATATCATAGGTCCTCTTGAAGTTCCGGAGGAAAATGATTTTGCAAAGGATTATATCCCCCTTGTTGAAAGAGAAGGTGCTTATGTAGTATTTGATCCACCCCATGACAAGAATGGAGTTTATTGTTTCATGTATTCATCCATGGACAGTCAAAGGGATGAGTGTGTAGATCAATCTATTGAAGAGCTTATTGATGTCCCAAGATTTTTCTTGTTAGACAATATTGCAACCGTTGTTGTGTTTTCTTATATACAATGAGAATGATGATGATTACCATAATGACCTCCCTGAACATCCAAATACATTTCCTCTATCATAAAATGTTCCTTTTCAGCAATATAATGAGAGAAATAAGCTTACATATCACAGTTACAGAGAAGAGGGAACTGAAACGGCTGAAGGAAATTCTTTGCCTTTATGTTTTTCTTCGTTTAAATTGTTGAGAGAAAATTATAAGATCATTATTGAGGCAAAGGAAAATATGTTGATGCCAAATCACACTGATCAACTGAGTCAATTTCACAAGAAATTGAAACCATTGGTCAGAGAGGAATTTGAAAATAAGTATGTTCAACAACCTAGAGAAATGGAAAAATATGAAGAAGATCTTGAATCAGGTGAAAAAACCTTGCCATCGTGTTTTTCTTCATTCAAATTGTTGAAACAAGATGTCAACAAAGTTCTAGATCTGAAATCCTCCAGATATGATGTTGAATATCCAAAATACAGTGGAATTGCAGAGAAAAACCATCTTCCATTGTGTTTTTCCTCCTTTTAATTGTTGAAATCAAATCATGGGATAACAGAGGAAGTGGGGGAGTATGACTGCAATGACACTACTTTACGTGGAAAAAAAGTTATTAGTGAAGAAGATCCACAAACTTCACATGCATTAAATGATCATGTGGATGATCACATGGAAATATGTTTTAGTTTAGATTTGTATCATGTGCTCAACTACTAGCTTGAAAGTGAAGACGAATTTGACCAAAACATTGTTGTTAAAGGTCATTATCTTTCTCCTGAGCTTAATGTAGATATACAACAAGATTTCCAGCAAGACAAAGTGTTTCGAAGTTGTCTTTCTTCTCGTATGAATGAGGTAATTTTTAAATTTATAAGAGCCCTAGATAGAGATGAGGATTTTGAAATTGCACCTATGGATATTTCAAATAGTAAACAAACAACTGCTATAAAGTTTCAGAGAAGCAACAAATCAGGGTATGCCACTTTTCAATCAAAAATATAGAAAGATAATGAGAAGGTAGTTGTTCTATTTGATCCCTTTGTAAATCATGGTTTTTAAAATGCATCCATGAACACCCTAGAAATTGAAGTAGTTCATGTTGTTAACTTTCCACATTTACAAGAATATTATGAGCAATAACTTATTCCCTTCCATTCATTTAGAAGTCAAAATGACAATCCTCAAGAAAATTTCTAGAAGATTGATAAAACAAACTAGAATTGTTTGATGAAAAGAAGATAGCCTCGATACACATAATATGGATGCCATATTTAAAGATGTTCAAGGTTGTATGAATGTTTTTGTTAAAATGCATGGAAATATAGACAACCTATTATTGTCATTTCATTTGAAAATACTCTCAGGATTGAATAAGTAGAGAAAGAACAAAAAAAACTTGTGAG
>SNQJ01S0300922.1:0-10347 GCA_010110895.2 Picea sitchensis
AAACGAAGATCGTATGCAAAAGTTACGACCCCGAGAAGTTGATGTACTAACTTACCCAAACGAGGCCCACATGACTTTTGGAGCTTCATCTCCTAGGGTTAGGGTTTTTTTGGAAGTCTAGGGTTTTTGACATTCCTGTTTATTGTAAAAAAGGCCTATAGATCCTCATTGTAATCATCTTCTTGCAAATGAGTGCAATCGTCACATCTCTTCTCAGAGATAAGCTGCCACCATTCCAGCAAGCTTGTTTTCTGCTGCATTTTATAGTTTCAACTTATTTCTTTATTGAATAGAAAAGAAGTTTTAATGTATCTCTGTTATTCTTTGTTAAGCATCTTTTAATAATCTGTATTCATTTCATTTTGCTCATAAAATCCAATTCAGTGGTATCAGAGCGGTCTTCTCCTTGTCGTCTTAATGCATGTCCCCAACGTGGTCAGGGTACATAGAATTGGGTCTCGAGCTTGTTTCTCTTGAGGAAAAAATATCTTGCATGCCTAAACGACCTCTCATGGTAGGAGAAAATAAAGATGATGTGAAAGGAGATCCTTTCAAAATGTTGCTTAAGGAATCCCTCACACAACAGAGGAACGAGATGATGGATAGTTTCGTGCAAATCCTTCGGTGACTACCAACAAGCAACAGATCTTCCTCGAGTGGAGGCGTCGCCCCCTTCAAGGTACAAATCCACTTCGATATTCCTATATTTGAAGGTCAAATAGATGCAGATGTTGTAGACAACTAGTTGAATCTACTAGAAGGTTATTTTCCTATCCATAACTTTTTAAATAGAGAAAAAATTACTTTTGCGCTCCTCAAAGTTGTTCCCCATGTCAAATATTGGTGGGAAAATTTTTGTGAGAAAAAGGAAATAGAGGAACCCCCATTATTTATAGTTGTGACCACCTGGGAATCCTTCAGGGATTTTATTAAGGAACACTACTACATTGTCGAAAGTTATGACGACTTGTATACCAAATGGACCACACTGTGGCAAGAAAGAGACCAAGCAGTGTTAGATTTCACACATATCTTCCATGCCCTGTGCACCAAGATGGGTATCAAATATTCATAGTGACATTTGGTGCTCAAGTGTGGCGATGCTCTGCATAGATACATCGATATGCCGTCAAAATCGAGTAGAAGATCAAATAAAAGATGTGACAATTTGGGTCTGGGAACCCCTTGTAGCAAAAACCAGGAAAGGGAGACCCCAACCTATAGAACAAAGGATAGAGAAATGATGGACAGTATCGGGAAAATCAGTCCAATCTGCAAGCAAAGAAAGACACTGGAAAGACAAAGAAAGATAACGGGAAGTGGCGCGACTTCCACAAGAGCCCTTGGCATAACGCTGTTGATTGTCACTCAAAGCAGTTGCTGGTGGATGAAGTGAAAGCTTCTGAATCAGATAAGGGTTCTGACACTGAGTCCGAACTAGAAAGGGGAAGATGGATCATTTACGCGAAACCTAGTACCACCGTTGCTACCACCAAGCTTCGGCCTAGTGAACCAGACAAGACAGAAGAAGGTGAGTGCCTTTTCCATTCACAGATGTGGATAAAAGGCACTCCACTGTACTTCATTGTTGATAGCGGTAGCCAAAAAAAATGTCATCTCAACATAGGTCGTTAAGCGGCTAGCCTTGCCAACAACTCTACACCCACCAACCTACACCATTGGATGGATCCGCTGGGGAAGTGATCTCCATGTCAGCCAATAGTGTCGACTGTCATATGACATCAAGCCCTTCAAAGATGAGGTATTGTGTGATGTTTCTCCTCTCGAAGTTTGTAATATTCTTTTGGGCCAACCTTATTTATGGAAACATCATGCTGTATATGAGTCTAGGCCTTGTAATGTTATTATTACTTTGAACAAGAATTTTTACAAGATATCTGAGGCTATCCCTCCTAGTGTTATTTCCTTGATCTCTACCAAGAAATGTAGGAAGTTCATCTCTCAGACCGAGAAATTTGTCTTCTTCACAATTTTCTATCAGAGTAAGTGAAAGATCACAACCACATCTAGGGCCTCCACGACCGATCTCTCCACACAACAGAATCAAGTGGACAAGGTCATGGAAGAATACTTAGATATCTTCTCCTCTCATAACGTGGTACCTCTACACTTCCAGGTCAAGCATCCCATCGATCTGACCCCGGGCACACCGCTACCCAATGGTCCAGTCTACCGCCACTCTCTGCTAGAAAATGAGGAGATCAAGAAGGAGATCCAAAATTTTCTCCAAAAGGGGCACATACATCCTAGATCATCACCTTGTGGGAACCCAATTGTACTGGTGCAGAAGAAAGACGAGACTTGGCGACTTTGCATTGATTACCAAGCCCTGAATAAAATCACAGTCCGGAATCGGTACCCAATTCCCTGAATCGACGACCTCCTTGATTAACACATGGGGGGAAAATACTTCAGTAAGATTGATATGAAGTGTGGATACCACCGGGTCCCAATAGAATAGACATACGTATGGAATACCACCTTCAAGTCAAAAGAAGGTCTTTTTGAATGGTTGGTCATGCCCTTTGGTTTGACAAATGCTCCAACAAATTTTATGAGGATGATGGATGATATCCTGTGACCTTTCACCAGTACTTTTGTAGTGGTGTATCTGTATGAAATACTCATCTACAACAAGACTTTGATGGAACACTTGCAACATATTCAACAAGTTCTAGACACCTTGCAACAACACAAACTATATGGAAACTTGGAAAAATGCTCCTTCGGCATGGACATGGTCCATTTCTTAGGCTACATCGTTGATTGACATGGTGTGCATGTGGATCCATCCAAGAAATGGGTTATCCATGATTATCCAACCCCAACCACACTCACTGAGCTTCAAAGCTTCTCGGGCCTTGCCAATTTCTATCGCAGGTCCGTGTCAGGATTCTCTCATATCACATGGGCCCTCAGCCAAGTAACCAGGGGTGGCAGTAAGGAAAACATTATGTGGGGCCTGTCCCAACAACAAGCCTTCGATGAATTGAAGTAGTGTTTGTGCTCATCCCCATTACTTTCATTACTGGACCTGCAACATCCCTTTGAGATCGAGATAGATGCTTCAGACTATGCTGTGGGCGTTGTTCTCACTCAACACGGCCACCCTGTGGCATATCATAGTGAGACACTATTAGATGTTGTCCGTAAGTACCCTACTTACGACAAAGAAATGTACTCCATTGTGCAAGCCTGCTGCCAGTGGAGACATTACATTCTGGGGAGGGAGACAGTCATCCACACTGATCACAAGCCATTACAGTTCATGCAGATCCAAGGCAAACTGCAGAATTACCGCCATCAAGAGTGGTCCACATACTTACAACAATTCCACATCAACATTAAGTATAAAATAGGAAGTATCAACCGAGTTGTTGATTGCATTAACCGAACTCCAGTCGCGACACTCACGATGGTGCTAGACTCTTGCGACCATGACATCTCTGGATGGCCCCACCTTTATGAGACAGACTCTAACTTCTCCACCATCTACCAAATGTTGGGAGAAAACTTAGTGGTCGCTAATTTCCATCTTCAAGATGAGCTGTTGTGTTGTCTAGTCCATCTCTATGTTCCATCAAGCGAGTGCACGAAGCTGATTTGGGAAGCTCACTACAGTCAGGTGGCAGGACACTTTGGCGTCGAAGAGACAGTGGTAGAGGTACAAAAACATTTCTACCGGCTGAAACTTCGACAGGATGTCGACAAGTATATGAGGTCCTGCACTGCCTATGCTATTTCCAAAACAACCACTAAGAAACAGGGTCTGTACACCCTTATACCTACTCCTGAAAATCTATGGGAATCCATCTCAATGGAATACATGTTGGGCCTCCATTCCACCAAGAGGGGAAATGACTATGTTTTTGTGGTTGTTGATCGCTTTTTCAAGATGGCGATTCTGCTCGCCTATAAGAACATCACCGCAAAAGCCACTGCTAAGATGTTATTTGAATGCGTCTGGGTACACTTTGGGATCCCACAAACCATTGTCTCAGATCGACACAATCAGTTCCTCAACACATTATGTTCAAGCCTTTGGTCATTGCTGGATACTAAGCTCAGCAAATCCACTGCCTTCCACCCCCAGATAGATGGCCAAACTGAGGTCATCAATTGGATGATCATATATATCCTATGCATGTAAAATTCCAAGCACCCACACACATGGGATGAGAGTATTCCCTATGTCAAGAATAGATACAACCAAGCCCTGCATATCTCAACTGGCCACAACCCCTTTCAGGTGGGGTTGGGATTCCAACCATTCGACCCCATGGATGTTGCACTACCCCTGGTGACCACCTCGGCTGACTCTTCCCTTGCTCCACCAGAAGCTGACAAATCCACCCGGTTCATTGAGTGGATCCAACACATCTGCCAACAGGTTCAAAATATTTTATAGAAGTTCGGTGCCAAGTACAAGCAACACCATGATCAACACCAGGTGCCACATAAGTTTCAGGTGGGCGACAAAGTTTGGTTGCACTTGCAGAAAGAACGCCTTACAGGGCCCCATCGGAACCTTCGACCACTCCAGTATAGGCCATACACGATCACCAATGTTGTGGTTGACAATGATTTTGTGCTCAACATTCCCCCTTTCCTTGGCCTACATCCAATCTTCAACGTGGATCTCCTTCGGCCATATTTCCCACCATTATTGGACACCTAAGAGATAACCGAGCAGTTGAAACAAATAGAGCTCAACCCTGATTGCATGAAACAAGCATCCAATGATTATATTGTGGACACACAGATCAAGGGCACTCGACAACAAAGGATCCAACTTTATTGAGTTGTCAAAGCAGGGCAACTCCTGCACCAAGGCAAGTGGCTCACCCTGGGCCAAATTCAGCAAAAATTTCCTCATATGATGGGGGAAATCAACGAAATGGATACCATTGCTTCCTAATGGGGGAGGATTGATCCAAATGGATGTCCGTGGCCTCCCACCTATTCCAACTAGTTCATTTTGGCAGTTTCCAGTTTGGCATTTTTTTTCCTAGTTTTCGAGTCCCTAACTTGCAGGGCCGTTTTGAGGACCTAAACAACGTTTTTAGGGCTCGTCACAGTCATAAACAGCCTTTGATAGATATCATCAAAATGTGTAGTCCTTGGATAGGCCTTTCCAACGGGCTATCGTGCGCCTAAAATGAATATCGTATGCAAAAGTTACGACCCCGGGAAGTTGATGTACTAACTTACCCAAACGAGGCCCACATGACATTTGGCGCTTCATCTCCTAGGGTTAGGTTTTTTTGGATGTCCAGGGTTTTTGACATTCCTTTTTATTGTGAAAAANGAAATGGATACCATTGCTTCCTAATGGGGGAGGATTGATCCAAATGGATGTCCGTGGCCTCCCACCTATTCCAACTAGTTCATTTTGGCAGTTTCCAGTTTGGCATTTTTTTTCCTAGTTTTCGAGTCCCTAACTTGCAGGGCCGTTTTGAGGACCTAAACAACGTTTTTAGGGCTCGTCACAGTCATAAACAGCCTTTGATAGATATCATCAAAATGTGTAGTCCTTGGATAGGCCTTTCCAACGGGCTATCGTGCGCCTAAAATGAATATCGTATGCAAAAGTTACGACCCCGGGAAGTTGATGTACTAACTTACCCAAACGAGGCCCACATGACATTTGGCGCTTCATCTCCTAGGGTTAGGTTTTTTTGGATGTCCAGGGTTTTTGACATTCCTTTTTATTGTGAAAAATGCCTTCAGAGCCTTATGGTAATCATCTTCTTGTGAATGAGTGCAACCATCACATCTCTTCTCAGAGATAAGCTACCACCATTCCAATAAACTTGTTTTCCACTGCATTTTACAGTTTCAACTTATTTCCTTATTGAATAGAAAACTTGTTTTATTGTATCTCTGTTATTCTGTGTTAAACATATTTTAATAATATGTATTAATATCATTCTTCTCATAAAATCTGGATCAGTGGTATCAGAGCGGTATGTTCCTTGTTGTCTTAATGCATGTCTCCAACGAGGTCAGGGTACAAAGAATTGGGTCTCGAGCTTGTTTCTCCTGAGGACAAAAGCTCTCGCACGCCCAAACGACCTCTCATGGCAGGAGAAAAGAAAGATGACAGGACAAGAGATCCTTTCAAAATGTTGTTTGAGGAAGCCCTCATGCAACAAAGGAATGAGATGATGGATAGTTTCACGCAAATCCTTCGACGACTACCAACATGTGACACATCTTCCTCGAGTGGAGGAGCCGCCCCCTTCAAGGTACAAATCAACTTCGATATTTCTATATTTGAAGGTCATATAGACACAGATGTTGTAGACAAGTGGTTGAATCCACTAGAAGGTTATTTTTCTGTCCATAACTTTTCATATAGAGAAAAAATTACTTTTGTGCTGCTCAAAGTCATTCGCCATGTCAAATATTGGTGGGAAACTTTCTTTGAGCAAAAGGAAACAAAGGAACCCTCATTAGTTACAGTCACGGCCACCTGGAAATCCTTCAAGGATGCTATTAAGGAACAATACTACCCTATCGGAAGTTATGATGACTTTTATACCAAATGGACCACACTGCAGCAAGAAAGAGACCAAGCAGTGCCAGATTTCACAAATATCTTCCATACCCTGCGCACCAAGATGGGTATCAAGGATTCAGAGTGACATCTGGTGCTCAAGTATCGCAGTGATATGCATAGATACATCCAGACCGAAATGGAATTCTTGGATATCTCATCCTTGGGGGTAGCCTATCGATATGCCGTCAAAATCGAGCAAAAGCTCAAACAAAAGACACGACAATTTGGGCCTGGGAACCCCTCACAGCAAAAAGCAGGAAAGGGCGCCCCCAACCTACATAAAAAAGGAAAAATAAAATATGGACAGTATCAGGACAATCAGTCCAAGCTACAAGCAAAGAAGGACACCGCAAAGACAAAGAAGGATATCGGGAAGTGTTGCGACTTCCATAAGAGCCCTTGGCATAACACTGCTGATTGTCACTCAAAGCAGTGGCTGGTGGCCAAAGTGAAAGCCTATGAATCAGATGTGGGTTATGACTCCAAGTCAAAACAAGAAAGGGGAAGATGGATCATTGACGTGGAACCCAGTGCCACCGTTGCTAACCCTAAGCTCCAGCCTAGTGAACGAGATGAGCCAGAAGAAGGCGAGCGCATTTTTCGTTCGCAGATGTGAGTAAAAGGCACCCCGCTGCAATTCATTGTTGGTAGTGGTAGCCAAGAAAACCTCATCTCAACAAAGCTCATGAAGCAGCTGGCTCTGCTGACAACGCCGCACTCGCAACCCTACACCATTGGATGGATCCGTCAAGGAAGTGATCTCCGTGTTAGCCAACAATGTCGACTTTCGTATGACATCAAGCCCTTCAAAGACGAGGTATTCTGTGATGTTTCTCCTGTCGAAGTTTGTAATGTTCTTTTGGGACAACCTTATTTATGGAAACGTCATGTTGTATATGAGTCTAGGCCTCATAGTGTTATTATTTCTTTGAACAGGAAATTGTACAAGATACCCAAGAATGTTCCTCCTAGTGCTATTTCATTGATCTCTGCCAAGCAATGCAGGAAGGTCATCTCTCGGACCGGGAAATTTGTCTTCTTCACGATTCACTCTCAGAGTAAGTGAAATATCGTAGCCACATCCAAGGCCTCCGTGACCAATCTCTCCACACAATAGAATCAAGTGGATAAGGTCGTGGAAGAATACTCAGATATATTCTCCTCTCCTAACGGGGTACCTCTGCACTGATAGGTCAAGCATCCCATCGATATGACCTTAGGCGCATCGCTACCCAATGGGCCGGTATATCGCCGCTCTCTATTAGAAAATGAGGAGATCAAGAGGCAGATCCAATAACATCTCCACAAGGGGCTCATCCATCCCATCTCATCGCCTTGTGGGATCCCAATCGTACTAGTGTAGAAGAAAGACGGGACTTGGAGACTTTGCATTGATTATCAGGCCCTGAATAAAATCACAGTCTGGAACCAATACCCAATTCCCTGAATCGACAACCTCCTTGATCAGCTAACGGGGGCCAAATACTTTAGTAAGATTGATCTGAAGTCTGACTACCACCAAGTCCCAATATAATAGACATATGTATGGAAGACTTCCTTCAAGTCAAAAGAAGGTCTTTTTGAATGGTTGGTCATGCCCTTTGGTTTGACAAATGCTCCATCAATTTTTATGAGGATGATGGACGATATCTTGCGACCTTTAACTTGTACTTTTGTAGTGGTGTATTTGGATGACATCCTCATCTACAACAAGACTTGGGTAGAACACTTGCAAAATATTCAGCAGGTTCTGCACACCTTGCGATGGCACAAACTATATGCAAACTTGGAAAAATGATCCTTCGGCATGGATAGGGTCCATTACTTAGGCTACATCGTTGATCAACATGGTGTGCATGTGCATCCAGCCAAGATCCGGGTCATCCGTGTTTGGCCAACTTCAACCACACTCACTGAGCTTCGAAGCTTCTTGGGCTTCGCTAATTACTATCCCAGGTTCGTGTTAGGATTCTCTCATATCGCATGGGGCCTCAGCCAAGTAACCAGGGGTGGCGTTAAGGAAAAAATTGTGTGGGGCCTATCCCAACAACAAGCCTTTGATGACTTGAAGCAACATTTGTTCTCATCCTTAGTACTTTCATTACCGGATCTGCAACATCCCTTTGATAACGAGACAAATTCTTCAGACTATGCTGTGGGTGTTGTTCTCACTCAACATGACCACCCCGTGGCATATCATAGTGAGACACTACCAGATATTGTCCATAAGTACCCTTCTTATGACAAAGAAATGTAATCCATTATGTAAGACTGTCTCTAGTGGAGACATTACATTCTAGGGAAGGAACCATTCATCCACAGTGAACACAAGCCATTACAGTTCATGCAAACCCAAGGCAAATTGCAGAATGACTACTATCAGAAGTGGTCCACATACTTACAAAAGTTCCACCTCAACATCAAGTATAAAAGATGAAGTACCAACTGTTGTTGATTTCCTCAGCTGACCTTGATTCACGACACTCACCACGGTGCTAGACTCTTACGGCCATGAGACCTCCCGATGGCACCACCTCTATGAGACAGATCATGAATTCTCCACCACCTACCAAATGTTTAGAGCAAACTCAGTGGTCACTAATTTCCATCTTCAGAACGGGCTATTGTGACATCTGGGCCATCTCTACGTTCCATCAAGTGAGAATGTGAAGCTGATTTAGGAAGCTCACTACAGTTGGGTGGCAGGACACTTTGGCGTCAAAAAGACAGTGGCAGTGTTGCAGAAACATTTCTACTAGCCGAAACTTCGACATGATGTCAGCAAGTATATCATGTCTTGCACCACCTTTGATATTTCCAAACCCACCACTAAGAAACAGAGCATGTACACCCCTATGCCTACTCTTGAAAAGCCTTGGGAATCCATATCAATGGACTACATGTCGGGCCTCCCGTCCACCAAGAGGGGCAATGAATATGTTTTTGTGGTTGTTGATCACTTTTCCAAGATGGCGATTCCAGTCTCCTACAAGAAGAACATCACCACATAATCCACTGCCAATATCTTCTTTGAATGTGTCTGGGTACACTTTGGGATCCCACAAACCATTGTCTCAGATCGGGACAGTCAGTTCCTCAACACAGTCTGGTCAAGGCTCTGGTCACTGTTGGATACCAAGCTCACCAAATCCACTGCCTTCCACCCCCAGACAGATTGCCAAACTGAGGTCGTGAATCAGATGATTGTACATATGTTGCACATGTACAATTCCAAGCACCACCAAACATGGGATGAGAGTCTTCCCTATGTCCAACATAGCTACAATCGAGCCCTTTATAGCTCAACTGACCACATCCCCTTTCAGGTGGGGTTGGGATTCCAACCATTGGCCACCACGGATGTTGCACTACCCCTGGTGACCACTTTGGCCGAATCGTCCCCTGCTCCACTAGAAACTGACAAATCTACCCGATTCATTGAGCAGATCCAGCACATCCACCAACAGGTTCAATATGTTTTACAGAATTCCAATGCCAAGCACAAGCAGTTCCATGATCAACACCGGGTGCCACATAGGTTTCAGGAGGGCGACAAATTTTAGTTGCACTTGCAGAAAAAATGCCTTATAGGGCCCCATCGAAAGCTTCACCTACTTCGGTATGGGCCATACTGTTAAGTACCTATAACATATCTGCAAATATAATTCAATAATACCAAGAATAAACCATAAACCATTCACCATAACATGAACACAAGAAATAGAGAAAACCCTTGAGGTAGGGTAACACCATATATTAATCCT
>SNQJ01S0300924.1:0-10390 GCA_010110895.2 Picea sitchensis
GGGACGTCTCCCTTGGGATTAGCCACCCTGAATAGAAAGAGCTCCCCATCGAGGTGACAGTGGGTGGGGAAGCTCCTGTTACGCCAGTTTGACTCTTACCTTCAAGCTACTAAACCTACCCTCCAAACTGAGCGATAACAGGGACAACCAGGTCAGGGACAGATAGTGCCATAGGATCTATTCGGAGAGTATAGGAGAGACTACTTGGCATTAGGACTAGAGTTCCATGCAGACATGAGTTTGCTAGACTATTGTTCGATCAAGTATCGAAACAGACCCCGAGAGGCACAGAGTGGCAATGGACAAACTCACAACATGGATTTCATCAAGAAAGTGGGAAAGTTGAACATTCCTACTTTCGACAGATCATCGAGATGCTCAGCTCAGGCATGGATACAAAAGCTTGATACATACTTCAAGCTTAACCCGGTGACAGAGTCAGAGGCTACCAGTTTCACCACTTTGCACTTGGATGGGGAGGCCCACGAGTGGTGGTACCATGGGCTGGTGACCTTGGGTCACAACCACATTACTTTATACCTGGAGTTCACTGAGAGGTTTATGGAGAGATTTGACAGGAGAGATCCAGAGATCCATTTCAGGGACCTCACGTAGTTGAGACAGACAGGATCAGTCGAGGCCTTCATCACAAAGTTCCAGCAAAAGGTAGTGGTCGATTCCGATATATCAGAGCATAGACTGGCGATGTTGTTCACCGAGGCATTATCAGAGCCATTGAGGGGTTGGGTTAAGGCTTTTAAGCCTCACACCCTACAAGAGGCCATTGTGCGCAAGAGAGACATGGGGGACTCAGCACAGAAACCCAAAACCGTTACCAAACCCTTTGTACCACAGAGAGACAGGGATCATAGAAATTCTCAAAGGGAATGGAAGCGTAAGCCCAAGTTAAACGATGGCACTAGACGAGAGTTGTCGAGGACGAAGCTATGCTTCTCTTGCAGAGACCCTTGGGTTCTAGGCCACAAGTGCATGGGCAAGGGAGAGATCCATTATATTGATATGGCAGCAGACAATGTGGATAGTGAGGAGGAGGAGAAGGACAGTGGATCCACTAGCTTAGAGGAGGAGCCATTACAGGGACCACCGACACCGACAGCGACCGACCCACCAATAACACCACAACCTCCTGAGCAGGCTAACGGATGGAAACCAACAAAGGGAGGAGTCATAGCGACCCTTTTTGGTGTTCCCAGGTATGACACCCTCTGGATCAGAGGGACTATTCAGAGACAACAGGCAATCACCCTAATTGATGGTGGGGCCACCCACAACTTCATTGATGCTTCATTGGTGTCGAGGCGGGCACTTCAGACAGAGGAGTTTGAGAGATTCGATGTTGCAGTAGTAGATGGCCATCCAATGGAGTGTCTTGATAGAGTCCCAGACTTAGAGATAAAGTTAGGTAACTACACAGTGAGAGACACATTTTATGTAGTTGACCTATCTGACACAGATGTGGTTTTGGGAGTCCAGTGGTTGATCACATTGGGAAAAATCATCACTAACTACCAAACCTTGGAGATGGGGTTTAGAGACAATGACGGGAAGAGGATTGTTCTGAGGGGCATGTCGACAGGGGCACCCCATACAGTTTCGGCCAAGAGGATGGAGAGGATCTTTAGGCATGGGGGGTAGCATATGTTGCGGAGTGCTTGATCACTTCGCAGAAGGATTCAGAGGGTCGGTAGCAGTGTTAGACAGAGATAAAGAACTTGTTGGGATGGCATCAACAGGGTTTTGGTTCAATTCCACCAGGGAGGCCACCGGACAAGGGGTTTGAGCACACCATTGAGTTGGAGGAGGGGGCCAAACCTATGATCACACCACCCTATCGTCATCCTAGGAGGTTCAAGGATGAGATAGAGAAAGCAATTAAGGAATTGCTAGCGACGGGACACATCAGACCTAGCAACAATGCATTCGCTTCTTCGGTTGTCTTAGTTCTGAAGAAGGATGGTACCATGAGGATGTGCATCGATTACCGGGACTTGAACAAGAAGACCATCAAGAACCGGTATCCTATCCCTTGCATAGATGAGTTGATGGATGAGTTGCATGGGGAAGTTTTCTTCTCGAAGGTTGATCTTCGCTCTGGATATCATCAAATCAACATCCGAGAGCAAGACATAGAGAAGACAACATTCAGATGCCACTTTGGTCATTTTGAGTTTTTGGTTATGCCATTTGGGCTAACCAACGCACCGACTACATTCCAGTCTTGCATGAATCACATATTCAGGGATTAGTTGAGCAAATCGGTCTTAGTTTTCTTCGGCGACATCTTGGTCTACAACAAGACATGGCAGGAGCATATGAGACATTTGGATGAGGTACTAAGCATCATGGAGACAATCAGTATACTCCAAAGAGTTGAAGTGTGAGTTTGGTATGACAGAGCTACTCTACTTGGGCCACATTATCAATGCACAGGGGGTACAGGTGCACCAGGAGAAGATCAGGGCCATTCTGGATTGGCCAACGCGTAGGAATGTGACAGAGTTGAGGAGCTTCTTTGGGCTATGCATCTATTATAGGTAGTTTGTCAGGGGTTTTTCTCATCTTGGAGCACCACTTATAAATCTCACCCAACATGGGGCTTTCATCTGGACCAATGAGTCACATAAAGCCTTTGATAGCATGAAGGAATTCATGAGCACCTGTCCAGTGTTAGCATTACCAAACTTCACTTTACCGTTTGTATTAGAGTGTGGTGCGTTCGGTGAGGGTATCGGGGCAGTTTTGATGCAAGGAGGACACCCCACTATGTTCGAGAGCAAGAAGCTTAGTCAGCCCGAGAGGATGTACTCCATTTATGACAAGGAAATGCTGGCAATCATGCATGCCTTGACCAAATTCAGACAATATTTGGTGGGCAACAAATTCGTGGTCAAAACAGATCACAACATCTTAAAGTATTTCCTTGAGCAGAAGGGCCTTAGTGAACGCCAACAGAAATGGGTGACGAAGGTGCAGGCCTTCGACTTCGACATAGAGTATGTCAAAGGGAAGAAGAACATTGTGGCCGATGCGCTATCTAGGAGACCTGCGACATGTTCTTTGATGGAGATTTCAGCAAATTGGAAATCCCACTTGTTAGTGGAATATTCCAAGAAAAAGTTCGCTTGTGAGGTTTTGGATAGACAGGTTCAGGATGACAAGTACAAAGTCATTGATGATGTGATATTCTACAAGGATAGAGTCTACTTAGTACCAGATTCAGGACTCAAGAAGAAGATCCTTGTGGAAGTTCATGATTCACCATTGGCAGACCGTTAGGGGTTTTTCAAAACCTACAGGCAGATCAGAGAGAGGTTCTCATGGAAGGGCCTCAAACAGGACGTTATGAGGTACATTAGTGAGTGTGTGACTTGTCAGCAGAACAAGTCAGAGCATATGCTTCTAGCGGGGCTACTTCAACCACTTCCCATTCTAGAGAAGAAATGGGAAAGTATATCAATGGACTTCATCACAGGCCTACCCAAGGTCGAGGGTAAGGACTGCATCTATGTAGTGGTCGAAAAATTGACCAAGTTTGTGCACTTCTATGCCATACCGACAAAGTACAACGCAGTTCAGGTAGCCAAGTTATTCTTCAAGGAGGTCTTCAGACTTCATGGATTGTCGAGGAACATCATCAGTGACAGGGATAGTCGGTTTATTGGGACATTCTGGAGGGAGTTGTTTAGATTGGTGGGTACAGAGTTGACACCTAGCACCAACTATCACCCTCAGACAGATGGGCATACCAAGATAGTCAACAAGTGGGTTGAGGCGTATTTGAGGAACTATGTGGGTGGACAATAGAGAACATGGGTCAGATGGCTACATCTAGGAGAGCATTGCTACAACACCACTTTCCACATGTCCATTGGCATGACACCCTTCCGATCATTGTACAGTTATGATGCTACCACTTTGGTAGACTTGGTTTTCGGGGAGAGAAGAGCTCCCAAAGCCAAGGATTGGATCACCAAGAATCAGGAGATTCTCAAGTTGCTAAAAGAGAACCTGCAGACAACACAGAATCGACAGAAGATGAGTGCGAACAGGCACAGGATAGAGCGCATCTTTGAGGTTGGGGATTTGGTTTTCTTGAGACTCCAACCTTACAAACAATGATCTCTAAAGAAGAGTGGGGCCAAGAAGCTCAAGACTAGATTTTATGGACCTTACAGGATCATGCGCTGGGTAGGCGAGGTTGCTTATGAGCTAGAGCTTCCAGAGGGGAGCAAGATTCATAACGGGTTCCACGGATCTTGCCTCAAGAAGGCAGTGGGACAATTCATCAGCACATCAGAGGAGCTTCCACCTTTGGATGAGGAGGGGCAGTTGGAGCTAGTGCCAAAGGGGGTGCTCGAGTAGAGAGAGCGCAAATTGAGGAGCAGGGTCATCAGGGAGTGCTTGGTTAGATGGAGGGGACTTCCAGTGGAGGATGCCACATGGGAGGGAGAGCATATTTTGCAGCACCCAGGATTGATGTTGCTTGAGGACTAGCAATCTCGGGAAGGGAGGACTGTGATGTCCCGTTCCCAAGAGTAGGCCAGCAAGGAGTGACTTAGTAGTCTATTTGTTCCCGTAGACTATAGTTAGGCACACACAGGGAACAAGAGAAGAAATAAGGGGTGAATTAGTGGCTAAAAAAGCATAGGAAAAGTCACTTAAGCTAAAGTCAATGGAGAAATAGAATGAAAAGGTGTTGAGGGGGAGACTTAATTAATTAATTACTCACCTTAGGAGGAAAAGAGCCTAGCTTAAGTAATGTCAACAGAGAATTAGATCGGGAAGAGTATAAAGGGAGGGATTCGACCTAATTCCTCATTATGATATGATTTGATGTTGAGAGAGTTTCTAGAGGAGGAGAATGGACCTTCTATTTTTTTGTGGATTTCTGGAGGAAACCACCACCTTGATTGGTTTCGGTGTTGAGAGACACACCCTAGCCTATTGAAGATACCATCCAGTTATTTCACCATGTTATTCAGGAGTATCCAGTTTGCAGTGATTGTGCAGCTCATCCAGTGAGGGAACAAGGGTTAGAGATGGTTTTTGTGTAGCTACCTGAGACCAGGGATTATCTTGTAGATTCCTCCCAACCCAGTTGAGGACTAGCTGGGCCGCATCTTTTGAGCCACCAATCATCATATTCTGACAATGGAATCTCTCAGGGCGCAACATACAGCCAAAAAGTGCACAACTCTTGAGGAGGGACATTTGGGGTTCCAGAGGGAGTTCTGAATCATATCCGAGAAAACCCTTTTGACCCAATACAACATTGTCCAAGGCGCACATTTCAAGATATATAGCAACAGATTCCGTTGGTGGAATCACTAGGGCGCACTCATAGAGACCAAGAGGTGTGCAACCCACTAGGGGATGACATCTAGAGATTTCGGGGTCCGATCGTCAGTCCGTCAGTCATTAGAAGCAGCCTAGAGGCCAGGGCGCTCAGTTTGGGACAACTTCCAGGCGATTATGTCGAGTATAGCCACCAGGGCGAGTTTTCCAGAGTTTGCAACAGTTGTCGTGAGTTTCTAGAACTGCATCTTTTTTCGATCTATCCGTGCATGCGCAGATCTTCCTTCATCCTCTGATCACGGGTATTTTGTATTAGTTTCTTGTATTCCAATGATGATCCACGTGATCTAGCTGAAGATTTTTATCTCCTTTCAGCATATCATTGTATTTCCTGCTTTTTCCCTCATAATATATATGAATGAGATGGTGTTTGTTCCTTATTCTATATGCATCGTATATTCTGCTTAAACATTAATTGAATGAAACACACATGCGAAAATCACCAAGCATGTTAAAACATTAACTCAAATGCATCCAGAAACCCCTAGAGTATCAGTTCAGACAATGGACTTGTCAGTTTAGCAATGTTTCCTAGACTAGCCAAGTTAGGAACATTACATTGATGCTTTAGAGCTAGAAGGAAATATATTGGCATCTGGCAAGCCCCTGGGTTTTCACTCATCACTTCTTAAGGGGAAGGAGTGTAGACCAAAATCTGTTCCTATGCTCTCTATTATCCCCATTTTGTGGGATAACTAAGGAGATGATGTATCGAGGCCCTCAGGTTGCAGACATGGAGTGTCGAGAGATCACGTGTCTAGCAATGTCCACTTGCACATATGGAAGCCCACTCTATCACCACAGTTCGATTCATCGTCATCGCATCGACCACACCAGCTAGCTTATGGAAGGCATATGGGTCTTTCTCCATGCGGTACAAGTCAGGTATTGTGGTAAGTAATCACCTTAATATTTGAGGCATTTAAGCATGTTGTATTGAAGTTGCTTTTGATTATAGAACGTCTTCTTGGACATTATTCTTTTGAATCTGTTTCACCTTGGTGAGTGTCATAGATTTCCTAGTAAGTGGCCAACTTTTGGGGAAGAGGTGTAGTTGGGGGTTCCTTGAGGGATCATTGTACCATTCCCAACCATACTTATCACTTTCTGCTCATTGCATTCCCATCACATTGTGCTCTTCTAGGCTCTTTGGATTTAGTGACCCAAGAAGGACATGTACCTCATCTCATGGGAAGAAGGGGTTGAAGGCCTAGAGGCTTGTTGCTAGCAAAAGATAAGAGCCTAAAATATAAACCTTCCAGATGCTCTCCCAAAGAGGTCTTGAGAGGAATGAAAATCTTCTCCTAAAAAATCGAAGACCTACAAAAGCAAAATAACATTATATACACGTCCCCACTTGTTGAGGTGTGTACACTCATGCAGTGTCCCTTTCTTTCCTTGCATATGGCACTCTGTGTACCTCTAGCTTCAAGTGGACCTTGTGGTGCTTCCCCCCAAGCTAATCGATTTCACTCTAGGGAGCACCCAAGGTTTTGAACTATTAATTAATTAATGTCAATGAATGGGCTTGGAAAAATGATGCATTGAAAACGCAGGTGCAACACACCCTCTACAAAGGAACCCATAGACAAGACAATACAAGCCCTTGTATGTCATGAAACCCATTGACCTATGAAGTCTAAACCCCTATCCACCTCATCATACACAACATGACCTTGAAGGGGCACCCTTGGGAGCATCCCCTACTTGAGGGTTTTGGTTTATCCAATAGGACTTTTATGACACCCCTCCCATACCTAAACTTGGTCAATTGTATAGGATCTTTGAGCATTTGTTTAATTTGATGAGATAGTTTTGATGCACATGTTTAGGTGCCTTGTTTAGTAGATGTGGTTTTCACTTGTCATGATATCTTTGACTTGAGATCTTTGGAGGGTGTATCCTCTTTTTTTGGAGGACCTTGCTTAGTGTCCAGTTTTGGGAAAACAAGCCTAGCTTGGGCTTCCATGGGGCAAGACGCCCACATGTTGGATACTATAGGCCCACACACCGAATCACAAAGATATGCCTTCAGAGGCTTGATGGCATCATGGAGGACCTAACCTAGCCCCTACCACCTAAACGTTTTTCTTGAAGAGGACAAAACGTCACTTTCTTGAGGTTTGACGTCACAAAGGGGTTAGGGTTTGGTGGTGATAAAGTTGCTCATTGACACTTGGCATCAATTGATGAAGAGAGCATGTTGACTTGAGGGAGAAGGCCATAACACATGAAGAGAGGGCATTTGGAGGCCAAATGTTCCATCCCAACCTCAACGACTTGTCACATATGCCAAAACATCCCCTAAAAGGGTGATGTCATCTTACTTTTAGGGTTTCTAATGTGCAAAAGTGAATTTTAAATGAATTTTTTGTGTAAAGGGGCAAGATTAGGGTTTTTGACCCCTATATTTTGTTTTACCCTAAAATTAAGTGGACATGTGTTAGACATTTTGTATAAATAGAGATCTTGTGAATCTCTTTTCATAACATAACTCTCCCATTGTGAGAAATACTTGGCTGAAAATTTCGCTATTATTGGGCATTATGGTGTTTCTCTCTTGTGAAAATGTTTTATGGTGCTATCTTTTGGTGAATGGAGGAGGAGTGGTGATGCGTACCTCTTGGATGCATGTTCTTTTGATCTTAAATGGTGAATTTGCTTGGTGAAACTAGGGTTTGATCTCTCTCTCTTGGAATTGGTAAGGAAAAATCTGCATTGTTAGTTATTTCTTTCTATTTATTGGTTATGGTTGTTTGAAACCGTAGGAGGAGTATGTTGGATACACCCTCCATTAAGCTTCATCTAATTTGCTGAAGTTTCCAAGTTATTTTGCAAGGGTTGCTAGGAGGAATACGAGTGTGTATAGCCTCTTAGATTTACCCTAAGTTTGATTGGCATACCCTAGGAGGTAAAAGGGCTTACACCCCTAGGGTCTTTGTTTATATAACTCTTTATTCTAAGACTCCATTTACCCAATTTTAAAGGCACTACTCTGCATATTTTGCATTGGAGAAATAAAATAGTGCATTGGGAAACGTGATTTTTTTGTCATTTCAACTTTCTGCAATTTGAGTTTTGTTCCTTGTGCCTAGAGCACCTCTCAGCCACTAGGGTGTCCCCTCTAAAGGGTTATTGCTTGCTGCTGTAATAAACTTTCATCTTCAGCCATTAGGGCTGCAGAAACTCTAATCAAACTTTCTCTAATAACTCTCAATTCAACCGCTGAAATTTGCTAAGATTTTGCCCACGTATTCTATTGATCATAGTGCATCTTTTGGTAGATTTTTGGCAAGTTTTAATGGTTGAATCTATTGCTGTAATAACGTGTTTGTTACAGCCATAAGGCAGATTATTATCTCTGCAGAAAGTGTTTACTACAGTTGTACCTTTGTGCTAGTATCTTGCTCCTTTAAACTTGAGTTTCACTAGTGTTTTACTAGTTTATCTCTTGCATCATCTACTTGATTTCTAGCACTTGTTTTAGCAGCTAATTGTGTCATTTTATTGCTGATATATACTGTTACTAACTGCTGCAATTAGGGACAAAACGTTTAACTTGCTTGTCCATCATATACTTGGGCTTGTATCTTTGTTTTCCTTGTGTCTCGAGCAGGTACAATCAACATTTGCAAGTTCTACTACTTCTTGGCAACCCTTGGCTACCACCAAGACCTTAGTCAAGCCTTTCTCCACACAGAGAAACTTGACCTGTAGGGGCAGTCATTCATACATCACACTTCCCATCTCTTTCCCCCCTAGGGTCACCGGGATTCCCCCCTTGAGGTAATCACTTCACCTCTAAAGTGACAGGAACACCTATCTAAAGTGACAGTGGGTAGGTTCTCTCTTAGTCGTCGCCATTTTGGTGGTTGGGTATGGCTTTGCCCAACCTACAACTTGTGCGATAACATTTATGCGCCGTTGCCGGAGAGGATTTTGAATCCTCTTCCGAACCCTAATGACACTTTGGCAAGCTATCCCAAAGCCTTTCCCCTAGCTTGCCTGGCGACTCCACCTAAAGTACGTTCCCTTTTCCCTTTTGATAAGCTCTTTGTTATCCCCATTTTGTGGATAACTAAGGAGATTATGTCTCGAGGCACTCAGGTTGCAGATATGGAGTGTCGATAGACTACATGACCAGCAATACCCTTTTTCACTGCTGGGAAAGCCCACTCACCACCACAAATGGTCACAGGTTTGCAGATGGCATCCACCACACCAGCTGGCTTCTGGAAGGCAGTGGGCCTTGCTCCATGAGGTACAACTCAGTATTATAGCGAGCATCATTTCAATATTTAAGCCATTTGATTATTATGTTGTATCTTAGATTGCTCTAGCTTTCATGATATATGCTTGGACATTATGCATTTTTCCCTACTTCACCTTGGTGGTTGACATTGTGCCCTAGTAAGTGGTTTTCCTTAGGGATGGGTTTGTTACTAGGAACTCCCTTAATGAGTCATCGTACCGTTCTCGACCATACTTACCACTTTCCACCATTATTCCCCTCCATTTCCTTATCTCTTTGGATTTTAGGGAGTATTGACCCAAGAAGGGGTTGTACCTCATTCTATGGGAAGAAGGGGTTGAAGGCCCAAAGGGGTTGATGTTGGGTAAAAGATAAAAGCCTTGCTTAAAACTTCCAAATGCTTCACCCAGGGATCACCCAAGAAAGCAATGAAACGCTTATCTTTGAGTAAAGGGGACCCACAATATAATAAAGAATGCTTAAAAGGTTAGTTGAAGCATAGGAGGTCTCATCATGAGCCGACCTATCACATCCATGAATATCTAGTGGTATGACATTGTCATCATCTGGTCACCAAACCAGGGCAATGGCTCTCAGTTGCATGGCTGGGAGAAAGGAGGTCTCATCACGAGCCAACCTTATCATTTCCACTAGGTGTTTGTGGGTGACATTACCATCATCTGGTCACCATGCTAGGGCAGTGACCTTCAACCTCTCCTTATGCTATATTGAAAGAAAATAAAAAGAAAGAAATATTAAAGG
>SNQJ01S0300926.1:0-10346 GCA_010110895.2 Picea sitchensis
AGTTTCTCCTCTATATTCTTGTTAATAATTGATGCAGACCCCTCCCTAGACCCACAGGTCGGGATCCGCACAAGATTTTTTCCTTTCGGCCTGAGAGCTCGACTGGCTCCTCTATTTTCCTTTCGAGAAATCTACCCACAACAACACCTTGAGAAAATTCCTCTTGTTTTTTTCGGGATATCAGACTTTGTGAATTCACGAATCTTTTGGTCAAGCACCTTACCTCTCTGACCCCGGAAACCTGAAATATTAAATCACTTGACCGTTTCCTGACGTCAATTTCGGATTTTTGGATTTCACGAATTTAGGAGTTTCGATATCATGCAACTCTTTCCCTTGACTCCTGAACTTATGATTCCCGATTTTCTGAAATACAGATGTCTCGGTCTCCCTTTTCTCTTCGCAATTTCCGGGTTTCAACCACTGAAATGCGCTTTTTCTATACCCTCGGGATTCCCGAACCTCCAAATCCTAAAATTCTGAAACTCTAAGGTTCCTCTTTCAAGGAGATCAATGGATTTGAACTCTCCCTTGATCCAATGGTCAGTTTTATTTCGCGTACTAGGAATTCAATATGCCAAAGCTCGAACTTTGTATCTTCTCCACCTTTTGGTCTCTGAAATCCAAAATTTCTGAAATGGTACGATGTCAATTTCGGATTTTCGGCTTTCGTGAATTCGAGAGTTGCGATGTCGTGAAACTCTACTCCTCGAATTCCAAAATCCCAAAACCCAAAATTTTGAAATGGTACTTCACCTCATTGTTTCACAACCTCGACAGGAAGTCTCATGTCCTTCCACGTGTCGCTTCCTCTTCGTTTTTGGTTTTCTCCCCTACTGTGTCCCGATCTCTCTCCCTCGAGAAGTTCGAAACCCCAAACTCTGAAGTTCCAAAAACTTCTTTGATCTATACTGATGAGAATCCTTTCAGACTTCGGGTACTTGATGTGTCAAGACCCAAACTTGCAACTCAGACTTCCGAAGTTCAAAACTCCGAAATGATCTGATGGCCCTGAAAATCTTGATCAACGGTTGACATTAATCTAGGCTATCCAAAGGATGGCTCTGTCCTGACCGTTATCCCTCTCATAGCTTCCACAGATCCAACGATCCCCATTGTTTTGGGATTCTCCCTCGAAGAATTTCGATCGTCCAAGATTTTCCTCAAAGAACTTCGATTCTAACTTGGCCTCTACATGATGACCAAAGACTCCTTTTATGCTCTTCAACACCTTGAAGGCGCGAACTCTCCTGAGCTTCCTTTCACTAACTCAAATCTCCTATGATATTTCTGCACACACTCCTTACGACACTCTTCAAATATGTCTAAGTATTTGAATCCTTTGACTCTGTGCAACTCCTTGCGACAACAGTCTTCAACCCTCTCCTTGGTTGACAAATTCTAAACTTCCAACCAGCATGTGCACACCTTGCACAACTTCTGTGCTTGACTTGCACTTCTGTGGAATATGAGAACAATGGTATCCCTCCTGAGCTTTCAAAGATGAACTCTGAACCCGTCAACACACCCCTTGCGGATGCTCCACTGCACGCCTTGCAGGAAATTTTGCTCAAATAGAGAAACAATTGAAACTCATCCCCTGACTCTCTCTCAGACTTCAAATACTTAACATGAAATCATACATACACAGCATAAAAGAAAATGTACAACAGAAAGAGTAAAACAACCATGAGCATAACATTCATCATGTATACACAGAAAGCATTAGGACACCATGAGTCTGAATCAAAGCTTCATATATTAATTTCAAAACTTCTGTACATGGCTCTTCTACACATCTCTCCGCTTATTCTCCTCTATGCTCTCTTCTCAATTGATAATGTTGCTAATGTTACAAAATGATACAATATGGGGGTGTCTATAGTCGTTTTCCGTCTAGCTCCTAAAACTGTCTAATCTAGAATTTTAAATCTACCTACTTACATTAACTGCCTATAAATGCTTTTACACCTTAAAGATGAGAGCGGATCGCTCAAGATCTATTTACAATATGGAAGTACGCACTCTCTTAACTATTACATTAATGTATGCGCATCCAAACTTTCAAAACAATTCAAGCATTTTCAACATGAGCCAAAAATGAAATGGCGTTTGTCTCATGCTCGCTTGTTGCTGGCGATGTTCCTGCATCATACTCTCTCGCTTGAAAATTTTCATGGAGTCCTGTTCATGAGATATTGCACAGTCTGTCCATGCTTTTGAATTTCTATTTCATTCTCCTAGTTGTCATATTCAACTGGATGTCCCTTCCATTTGACCAAGTATTCAAAGTACTCTTTTCTCTTGGTCCTCTTGCTGACTCTCTTGTCAAGTATTCTCTCCATCTGTGGCTTTTCAAATACAGGCATTTGTTTAGCCCACTGAACCTCTGTCTGCTCTTGCTTCTCCAGCTTTGTAAGGGTACAAATCTGAGATGTTGAATATCGGTGAAATTTTGATCCCATCGGGTAATTCAATCTCATATGCATTTGCCCCAAATTTCCTTATGATCATGCATGGTCCAATTTTCTTCATCTTCAGTTTGTTATATGTTCACCTTGGGAACCTTTCCTTCTTCAGATGTGAAAGAATCAAATCACCAACTTCAAATTGAAGTTTTCTCCTATGTTGATCTGCTCTGCGCTTATACTCTTGGCTCAAGTTCTACAATCGCTCCTTCACTTGGATGTGAAGTTCTTTCATTGCTTCTACGAAATCTTCTGCACTAACACTTCTAGTTTCATTTTGTTTTGAATCTTTCAATTCAGAAAATACTCTTGGCTACATTCCATAAACAATCTGAAATGGACTCTGCCCTGTGCTTCTATTGATCGAATCATTATAAGCAAATTTTGCTTGTGGCGGAATGTGATCCTATTGGCTGTGGTGTTCAGTCACTAGGCTCCTTAGTAAATCTCCCAAGCTCTTATTCACAACTTCTGTTTGCCCATCCATCTGAGGATGATAAGCTGAGCTAAATGAAAAAATTGTTCCCAACTTCTTCCATAAGGTCCTCCAGAAATGTCCCATGAACTTGGTGTCTCGATCTGAAATTATACTCCTTGCTAAGCCGTGAAGTCTGACAACTTCTTTGAAAAACAGGTTCGCAATGTCAGTTTCATCGCTAGTTTTATGACATGGTATAAAGTGTGCCATTTTTGAAAATCTATCCACTACCACAAATATTGAATCAAACCCTCTTTGTGTTCTTGGAAATCCCAACACAAAATCCATGCTTACTGCATCCCATGACCTCTCTGGTATGGGTAATGGCTGATATAATCCTGTGTTTTGTTTCCTTCCCTTTGTGTGCTGACAAATTCTACATCTGTCCACAAACATTTTGACATCTTCTCCCATCCCTGGCCAAAAATATGAGCCATTCAATTTGGAGAACGTTTTATCATGACTGAAATGTTCAGCCAATCCTCCTCTTTATTTTTCCTTCAACAGATTCTCCCTCATGGAGCATTTTGGAATACACAGTTGATTTCCTTTGAATAATAATCCATCCTAGATCATATATTTATCCCATTGACTTCTATCCCTAAGAATTGGATTCTCGGATGCTTCATATGCCTCTTTGAAATCTGGATCATCCTTGTACATGTCCTTGAGATTATCAAAACCCAATGTTTTGAATCTAAACTCCTGCATAAGCAAACATTTCTTGCTCAAAGCATCAACAACTTTGTTAGCAGTTCCCAAAATATGTTTAATTAGAAAACTAAAATTTTTCATATATTCAACCCATTTAACATGTCTTTGGTTCAACTTCTCCTGTTGAGTTACAAATTACAATGCATGATTGTCACTGTACAAAATGAACTCTTTAGGGATCAAGTAGTGCCTCCACTTCTTGAGTGTCTCTATGACTGCATAAAATTCTTTGTCATATGTGGAGTACTTAACCTTCGCCTCATTCAGTTTCTCACTAAAGTATGCGACTGGCCTGTCATCTTGGCTCAAAACCGCTCCAATTGCAAAACCACTAGCGTCACACCTGACCTGAAACGTCTTACTGAAATCTGGCAACACCAGAATTGGCTGTTCAATAATCTTCCTCTTTAACAAATTGAAGCTTTTCTCTGCTTCTTCTGTCCAGTGAAAAGATTTATGTCTTTTCTTCACCGTGTCCATCATCGGTGTGCTAATTCCACTAAAATTCCTGATGAATTTCCGATAGAAACTAGCCAATCCATGAAAACTTCGAACTTCAAAGATACTCTTTGGTGATGGCCAATTCTTGATCACCTCCACTTTATCTGGATCCATCTTCAACGTATCTGTAGAAATAACAAACCCCAAATAAATGAGCTCTGTCTTCATGAATGAGGATTTCTTCATATTTATTAGCAGCTTCTTTTGTTATAGCCTCTGCATCACTATAGCCAAATGTTTCAGATGCTCTGCCTCTGTTTTACTGAAAATCAGTATGTCATCAAGATACACAATGAAAATTTTTCCGATGAAACCCTTCAGGATTTCATTCATCAATATCATGAAGGTACTTGGCACGTTTGTTAAGCCAAATGACATAACAATCCATTCATACAACCCTTCGTTAGTCTTAAAGGCTGTCTTCCATTCATCACCTTCTCTCATACAAATTTGATGATAACCACTTTTCAAATCAATCTTCGAAAAAAAATTTGCCCCACTCAAACAATCCATCAAATCATCCATCCTTGGTAATGGAAATCTATACCTGATGGTAATATTGTTAATTTCTCTTGAGTCTGTACACATCCTCCAGCCTCCATATTTTTTTGGACTGAGCACTGTCGGAACAACACATGGACTCAATCTTTCTCTAACCAATCCCTTGTCCATTAAGTCTTGGACCTGTCTTTTGACCTCTTCATTCTCCTGCGGCGTCAATCTGTACGCTACCTTGTTTGGTAAACTGGCTCTAGGTATAAGATCGATATGATGACTTATACTCCTGATAGGTGGCAATGAACAGGGTAGTTCATCCACTACTATATCAACAAACTCTTCCAGTAGCTTCCAGATTCCCTCTGGTAAATCATCCACTCTTGTGCTAGTCAAAACAATTCTAGGTTTCCTGACCACAATGAATTGTGGATCTTCCTTCTTCTTAACCTCCTTAAGAAGTTCCTTCCCACTCATGAGAAGTACAATGTTTCTTACTTCTGGTTTCACTTATTTATCCTTAATCGACAACAACATGTGAGTTCTCCCATTCTTCTCTAGGGTGTATGTGTTCTTTCTCCCATCATGAATCACATTCCTGTCATATTGCCACGGTCTACCCAGCAATAGATGACAAACATCCATGGTAATGACATCACACAATATCTTATCGTTATATCCTCCTATTTTAAATTCAGCTAAACATTGTTTAGTGACATTTACCTGATATCCTTTTTGTAGCCATGAAACTCTGTATGGACTTGGATGTTCAATAGTCTCTAGCTACAGCTTTTCCACCATCTCTGTAGAAATGAGATTGTTTGTGCTACCACTGTCCATGATGACCTTGCATACCCTATCTTTGGTCTTGCAAGCAGTCCGAAAAAGATTGTTCCATTGCACTGGATTCTCCGCCTCCTTTTCTGGCATTAAGAGAACTTTCCTCATCACCAGATATCTTCCACCTTCAACATCCTCTGCTTCAACATTCTGCCTTTGTGCTTTGGCAATGTGAGTCTCACCACCTTCTTTCTTCTTATCTGGACATTCATAAGACTTGTGCCTGTTCTTTCCGCATGTGAAGCATTTTATTACTCCACCTATGCCTCTTCCTCTTCCTCTAGAGTGAGGAGAAGTGTTATTATCAACATATTGTCCTCTCTGTTCGACATACTGCCCTCTCTATGAGATTCCACCTCTCTCAAGTTGAGGTTGAGGTTTCTTCCACTCTTCCTTAGGCTTATGATTCCTATCTTGGACAACTTTTTTTCCTCTGGGTTGACTTCTGCCTCGACCTCTTTGACCCTACTTTCAGCTCAACTTCTCTTCAACCTTTAGAGCCATCTGATAAGAATCTTCCACTGTTCAGATGGTCATCATGCTCATCTCATCCTGAATGTCGTATCTTAGACCATTCATATACCTAGAAACCTTTTCATCATCGCTTTCCCGATGACCTGCTCTGATGTTCAACCTGTAGAATTCTTCAGTGTACTCCCTCACTGACATCAGCTTCTGTCTCAAATTCTACATTCTTCGAAACAAAGTAATTTGATAATCCTTGGGTATGAATTTTTCCTTCATCTTCGCAATCATTCTATCCCAACTCTTGATTTTCTGCTTGCCTTTGTAGCGTCTGTCAGCTTGTAGTTCATCCCACCACAATGCTGCATGTCCTTTAAGCCTTGTGACAACATGTTTAACCTTTTTGTCTTCCTCGACATCTTCATAGTCAAAGCACGTGTCCAGAGCTCTAATCCAGTCTAGAAGCTCTTCAACATCTAGGTTTCCTTCATATACTGGAATGTCCATTTTTTCCGAGGCACCCATCCTTGCAACAACCCTGAGTAGGCGTTAATTTGCTGCATCTTTGGCTGCAACTTCTTCTCCTTCATGTTCGGATTCATTTTCACTTTTGGAATCACTGAGATCCCCAGCACTGGTTGCACGCCTCTGCACTATTTCCATAGCATCCATCCTAGCATGTAAGTCACACACATCTCTTACCTCTGGTGGATCAGGTAATTGCCTGCCCCTTCTTCTTGGCATTTCCCTTTCCTCTGGTGGACCTGGTGTTTTTCTATTTCTTCTTCTCGGCAGCATGGCTGTAAAATTCCTCCTTTCCCTACTACAGAAAGCAAAGAAAATTTTCCTACGCTCTGATACCAGATGATGCAAACCCCTCCCCAGACCCGTAGGTAGGGATCCACATATGATCTTTTCCTTTCGGCCCGAGAGCTCGACTGGCTCCTCTATTTTCCTTTAGGGAAATCTACCCACAACAACACATTGAGAAAATTCCTCTTGTTTTTTTTGGGATATCGGACTTCGCGAATTCATGAATCCTGTGGTCGAGCACATTACCTCTCCGACCCCCAAAACCCGAAATATTAAATCACTTGACCGTTTCCTGACGTCAATTTTGGCTTTTCAACTTTCACGAATTCGAGAGTTGCGATGTCATGAAACTCTTCCCCTCGACTCCCAAACTTCTAATTCCCGATTTGCCAAAATACAGATGTCCTGGTCTCCCTTTTCTCTTCATGATTTTGAGGTTTCAACCATTGAAATGTGATTTTTCTATACCCTCTGGATTCCCAAACCTCTGAATCCCGAAATTCCGAAACTCTAAGGTTCCGCTTTCAAGGAGATCAATGGCTATGAACTCTCCCTTGATCCAATGGTCAACACTATTTTGCGTACCGAGAATTCAATATGCCAAAGCTCAAACTTTGTATCCTCTCCACCTTTCGGTCTCCGAAATCCCAAATTTCCAAAATGGTAAGATGTTAATTTCGGATTTTCGGCTTTCACAAATTCGGGAGTTGCGATGTCGTGCAACTCTACTCCTCGAATTCCGAAATCCTGAAACCCAAAATTTCGAAATGGTACTTCACCTCGTTGTTTCACAACCTCGATGGGAAGTCTCCTGTCCTTCCACGTGTCACCTCCTCTTCGTTTCTGGTTTTCTCCCCTGTTGTGTCCCGATCTCTCTCCCTCGAGACTTTCGAAACCCCGAACTCTAAAGTTTTGAAAACTTCTACGATCTATACTGATGAGAATCCTTTCGGACTTCGGGTACTTGATGTGTCAAGCCCCAAACTTGCAACTCGGACTTCCGAAGTCTGAAACTCCGAAATGATCTGACGGCCCTAAAAATCTTGATCAATGGTTGGAAATAATCTAGGCTATCCAAAGGATGGCTCTGTCCTGATCGTTATCCCTCTCGTAGCTTCCACTGATCAAACGATCCCCATTGTTTCGGGATTCTCTCTCTCGAAGAATTTCGATCATCCAAACTTTTCCTCAAAGAACTCCGATTCTAACTTGGCCTCTACACGATGACCAAAGACTCATTTTCTTCTCTTCAACACCTTGAAGGCGCGAACTCTCCTGATCTTCCTTTCACTAACTCAAATATCCTATGAGATTTCTGCACACACTCCTTGCGGCACTCTTAAAATATGTCTAAGTATTTGAATCCTTTGACTCTGTGTAACTCCTTGCGACAACAGTCTTCAACCCTCTCCTTGTTTGACAAATTCTGAACTTCCAACTAGCCTACGCACACCTTGCACAACTTCTATGCTTGAGTTTCACTTCTGTAGAAGATGAGAACAATGGTATCCCTCCTAAGTTTTCAGAGATGAACTCTGAACCTGTCAACGCACCCCTTGCGGATGCTCCACTGCACACCTTGCAGGAACTTTTTCTTAGATAGAGAAACAATTGAAACTCATCCCCTGACTCTCTCTCAGACTTCAAATACTTAACATGAAATTATACATACACAGCATAAAATAAAATGTACAACAGAAAGAGTAAAACAACCATGAGCATAACATTCAACATGTATACACAGAAAGCATTAGGACACCATGAGTCTGAATCAAAGCTTCATATATTAATTTCAGAACTTCTGTACATGGATCTTCTACACAGCTCTCTACTTCTTATCCTATATACTCTCTTCTCAATTGATAATGTTTCTAATGTTACAAAATGATACAAGATGAGGGTGTCTATAGTCGTTTTCCCTCCAGCTCCTAAAACTGTCTAATCTAGAATTTTAAATCTACCTACTTACATTAACTGCCTATAAATGCCTCTACACCTTACAGATGAGAGCGGATCACTCAATATTTGTTTGCAATATGGAAGTACGCACTGTCTTAACTATTACATTAATATCTGCGCATCCAAACTTTCAAAACAATTCAAACATTTTCAACATGTGCCAAAAATGAAATGGCGTTTGTCCCACACTCGCTTGCTGGTGGCGATGCTCCTGCATCAATAATATTGAAGCAATGTGTGCCTCCATTTTATATAGTAAGAGAAGGAGTGAGTTACAATAAAGGTAAAGTCCCATCCCTAACCTAGGTCCATAAATAGGTATGGAAATGCAATTTAAACATGATAAATCAACTCAATTCCATCTTGTCTATTCATTAAATCAACTTGATAAATCAACAAAAAATTCACCCAAAGATCAAACATGCAACATATTTGGGACAATAAACACATCTCTTTCTATTTCACATGAAATATTATTAAAATGAATCAACTCATCCCAAATTAGACATGCAAAACCGTTTAGCTCATCCCAAGCATAGATTTACCTCACAACAATTTAGCTCATCCCAAATTGAAAATGTAAAACCATTATAGATTATCGCAAGTGAAGCTTATTATAAGCATAATGAACACCAACTAGGGAACCCCATGCTATTGAACCCTAGCTTCTATTCATTCTCCAAAAGCTACATCAACCCAAATGAAGAATAAGAAAACAAGTGGTTACATTCTCTCTATAGTTTCTCCTTTATATCCTTGTTAATAATATTGAAGCAATGTGTGCCTCCATTTTATATAGTAAGAGAAGGAGTGAGTTATAATAAAGGTAAAGTCCCATCCCTAACCTAGGTCCATAAATTGATAATGGGTCCACAAGTGGAACACTCTACATGTGCCAAGTAGGTAGGAACATTCCCACAATTGCTAGCTTTCCCACTCGACATATTTTATTACTCGTAAGTGCCAACTCACCCACTCATATTTTTATGCAACAAGTGCACTCCCTAGTTTAAGTGATAAAATATAAGAAAAGTGGGCTATGAAACAAATATCCCATCATTGAGACTCTCTCACATGAATCGCTCTCCCTCCAAGAAAATATCACCTCACACATTAAGTTCCCATATAGTTGAATGAGAATGGATGACAAGTTTGGAGTAACCAAAAATAACTACACTCCCTCTTTGCAAGGAATGTGTTTTCGACCAAACCAAGCTACTCCTCCTTTGCCTTTAACTTCCCCTCCACTAGGGGATTTAAATGAATGGTTATTTCCTATGAACACGAAGGAACATAACCCTCAACCATTTCTCCCTTATGTACCATAAAATATCTTCATAATCTTCAAGGTGTACATCCCTTGTTCAAGGAAGACTTCACTAGCCTCTCGACAACTTCCAATGTCCTTCATGTCAACTTCATGGGCCAAATTATTCTCACAACATATCCTAATATTTTAAATGTTTCCTGCAATGATAAAATCATCTATGCACATGACTGAGACAAATGGATCAGATCTATTAAGAAACCAAAGACAAAAATATGCACAAATATTAGAAAACCCCAACATTGGTAACAACTCATTGATATTGAAATATCAAGTACCTAGTGCA
>SNQJ01S0300928.1:0-10346 GCA_010110895.2 Picea sitchensis
CCTAAAGGTTTTAAACTTTGTTAAGGGAGATGGAATTTGTTTCACAATATTTTTCTGATTCTCAAGGTCACTTGAAGGCGCGAGAGAAGATCATACTAAGCGATTGTAATTCAACTTCTAGTCCCAATGTAAGTTATATGCGATTAAAAATGATTTCCACCTTATTTTGTGAGTCAAAACAAGTCATCCGTGTGGCAAAAAGCAAATAAGGGAAATTGATTTTATCCTCCTAAGTTCCTATGTGTTTTTGACTAAACCCTTTATATGATGAGGGGACTAAGTGTGGTGCAGCTTTACAACATGCTTGACATCATTTTTAAGAAGGAAAATTGCCTTCCCCATATCTCAACAACTTACAATGTGAAATTTTTCTCAGATGCACGGGTCCTAGTGGAAACAGAGGCGCACAGAGCACATGCGCACGAGCATAGACAAGTTAAAAAGCGCACGTGCGTAGAACAAAAATGTGAGTCAGGCGCATGGGCGCACGATGCGCGTCTTTGGGTTGCAAAACCTACGCATATGTGGCACACGGTCGAGAATGAAAAATCCGAGTGGATTTCTCTCAATTTAACTTGGAATTGGCTGGTTGGTAGGTCGGCTTAGGCCGATTAGTGCACCTGCAAGTTAAACAAACTAAAAGAAGAGAAAAATAAACCCAAATGAGGTAGGAAATGATACCTATCCCCAGTGGAGTCACCAATCCGTTGCACCTCCTTCATCACCTTGGTGAGCAGAATCGAGATGCTTGCATGCCCAGTTGGGTCTCCTGAGCAAGACAGCTGTAGAGAAAAGAGTTAGAGAAAGAAAAACAAAACTATAACTAAGGATTAAACTAATAGATACAATAAAAATTAAAATCATGAGCATAGGGACATAGCAATGAAAAGAACAAAAATACCCATGTCACCAATGTTTTGAGGCTGATCTATTGATGAAAACAAAGCACCAAGAAGAAAGGGGACTATGAGTCCCTTCTTCCTCCAAGGGAAGGCTCTTGGACCCTCACTAGTTGGCTCTTCTTACAACAAAGAAAGTGAAAATGGTGATGAAAGAACTCCTCACAAATCCACTCAATGGAGAGGTGGATTGTCTAATGTAATGGTGCCAAAATGCTCTTGTCAAGGATGAAGTCCTTAAAACAATATAGGCAGCATAACATTACATTGAATTCCTTAAGAAAATGAGGTGCATTCATGGCTTTTTATAGCATTTATTTGGGTTATTTATTAACTACTTTGTAGTGTGAAAAGAGGCCATTTAGGGCATTATTAGGTCTTTGACCAGCCCACCATTCGGATCCAGCCCAGATTTGAGGGTCAAATCGGCTTGCGAGCTGAACCATAAGTGGTTGGGAGGCCGACCACTTCAATAAATGCACCGTTTAGCAGGTGCGTGGCTTTTTGCGCTAATAGTCACGCATCGTGCGCCTATGCGCGCTTTATACGTTTTTGTTCTGCGCATGTGCGTGCGCGCCCAATGTCTACAAAGCGCTCTTAAATTTTTCACTACTTTGTATAGTTTTTGACCTTTTTGAATGTTGTGGTATTAATTCAGGTCCATGAATGACTTCATTACTATTTGACGATGCTGAGTTCTTGTAACCATGTGCGGACGAAATTTCAATGATAACACCTGCGTGGCTGGGGAGATAGGAGTCTGGACCAAGGTTTTTCTATATTCAATGACACTTTTAAAACCATGCTTGTAACCAAGATTCAATTCCTCCTCAGTGGTAACAGTGTCAAACATATTTAATTGCAATGCATAACACCATTAAAACTACCAATAACAAAAACATATATTTGTTCACTACTATTAAATAAATATTAACCACAATTAATCATTTAAATCTTACTATTTGGGCTTTGAGTTTTCCATAGCCACCCTGGCCTAGTTTATGTTGGCCATGTTTTTCCACTCTGGCCTTTGTTGCTTTGGATGTGTTTGGTAGCCTATATGGAATTTTTGAAAAAAATCAGATATCAGAATTATTACTTAAAACGGGAAAGAAAAACATAAATGCTCATATTTCACTGATAATATGACATGTGTTGTACCTTGCTTAACCAGCTCATGGTTGTCATCATTGTTTTTTAAACAAGTTCTCCTTTGCATCCTCTATTAGTGCCTTCCACTCTTTCTCGAAAACCATGGGAGGGCGCTCGTGCTTTAGGTCTATTTGCAATTTATCCCTATATTGGGCCTGTTGACGGGCGAAATTGACCGCTCATCAACTGGAGGGGTGGATCCGGTCTGGGGTTGTCTAAATAACCCAAGCCATTTGGGATGATCCACTCCGATGGGTTTAGTGGCTCCGTTGGACGATCTAAGTCCTAGGAAAATGAAAGAGAAAAAGCTAAGCTAAAGAAACTAATCTAAGTAAAAAAAGCAGCTACAGTAAACTATATACAAATCTAAAACATATATACATTTTACTAACTAATATTATACAACAATAATTCTATGAAATTAGACGTTCAACTATCGACATAATTAGATCTCAATTATATATGTACAGTACTTACAGAATACAAATTTTGATCTAAATTTGCAAAAATCATTGGTAAAATGTCTTATGACAGTGAAACTATTATTTTTTATTTTTATAATTTTTATGAGAAAGGAATAAAATGAAAACTATCTAAGATGAGCAATTAAAATAATAATCCTAACTGTAAATCTGAACTATATATCTATCCAAACTACTGAGAATTCTCGAATTTATTAACTATTAAATAACAAGCTAACCTGAAGTACCACTTCCTATTTGTCCTGTGCACAGTACTCGATTTAGTTGTTTGATGGGAGGAAACCCACACCATATTTTCCACAAGATTCTCGTAAACAGGAAGCAACAATGCTCTTTGAATACGAATGAAAGAACAAACAAGACATAAAATGACAACAATCTTAAATTTTATAGATCATCACATTTAGATAAATCTCAGTGCCAAGATTTGCATATAATCGTTCATTTAACTAAGAAGATAAACCTTCTGTTAATTAAATTCAAACAGAGTAATTGCTGTGAGTAAAATGAGATACATCAAATATGGACAAAATTTAAATCATAACGCATCAACCTGTAACAAATCTTGATATCGAAAGTAGTCAATAATTTGATTACAAATTTAAATGCACAGAAACTTGAACAAAAGTAAGATAAATTGAAGCTAAAGCCGTACAACAAATCCACTTCTATTTGAGTCTGTATAATCATAAGTCCATAGTCTTTGTTCTCCCAACAGTGATGGGTTGTTTACAAAAAATAATGTGTATATAAAGGCCACAGGGTGAAACATCCCCTGTGGAAAGTATCAAAACCGTTCACAAAAAATATGGGAACAATCTCCCAGATTCATATTTCTGCATAAGACTAACAACTTAAACCAAAACTATGTAACAAAGTATGTTCTAAACTGCCACAGCAGATCCAATTCCCATTGAAATTCGTGTGTACCTGTAGATGGATAAGAATAAATAAGTTTAGATAATGTTTTATTTGTAAAATTAACAAAAATTCAAATTTTATGACTAGCTACAGAATCTCACGATTCTGTAGCTATTCATATTTACAAACAAAATCGTTTTAAATCAATCCAAATGATAACAAGAATATATGCGGTGAGTCAAACAACTCTTAATTACTAATTCAAAGCAAATCCAATCATTAACACTAAAACTAACCAAATCGTTTATGCCAATTCAAAACTAACGAAATCGTATTAAATTGATTCAATCAAAACATAGCTATATTTGATCTAGCAAACAAATCTTTTGTACTGATTCAATGCAAACACAATTCAAAATGAAATCATTCTTGGTAATTTGAAAATAACAGAATCATTTTTTAATCTATTCAAAATAGAACTAATTCAGAGCAAACACAATCAGCTATGCTAATTCAAACCAAATCATTCAAAAATCGATGTTGAAATAACATACCTGGGTTGTAGGAAAACGATGCGGTCAGGATAACTTTGAGTTAACAAAGGTAGTAGTTGCCTCAACATTTCTGAAGATGATAGAACCCGTGGTATTTTGCCTCTTATCATTGGCTTGTAGTTTATCATTTTCCTTAGTGTTGACCTGGTCCTCTAAGGACTTAATTTTGGATTGCAATAGAGGGACATCTGTGTAGTATCGTTCTAGCCAAGAGTTGCATTGAGTGCACTGTTGTTGATCGGGCCGAGTCACTACAGGTGAGGGTTCTTTTAAATTACCAGGGGTTCCACTGTCAAACTTAATTACGGGAAAGTTAGGGTCATCCTTGAGGCACAGTGGGAGGTTGGACACGTAGTCATAGGGTTCAGTAGAATAGAGGCCATGTGAGTAAGGTTACTCCTCGGCCATAAATTGTTCAATCTTAGAGTTTGAATCTTCGCTCAAAACAATAGGCTTCGGTTCTGTGTTTTGTTTGGGTTTGTTCCGAGCACACCTAGATACCCAGTGTGCAGCTTTCTTTGCTTTGTTGTTGGCATTTGTATTACCCTTGCCTTTTTTTCTTACAGGCCTCTTAACAGTCTTAGCATTGTCTTTCGAACATGGGTCGGGCATAGTGTCAGGTAGGTTAATGTTGGGGTAGGTCGAGGGTTTGACAGTGGGTAGGAGGGTAGGAGGTGGCACGACTGGCCCAACAAGGGTTTCGGTGACCACAGTCTTGTCCACTTGACCACATTCAGGAGTGGCAAAGCCATTCCTGAATAGGAAATCTTGCCAACAGTCACCACTCATCCTCAAATGATGGACAATAACAATTTTGATCAAATAGTGATGGAAGAGGCTGGAATCAGCCTTCTCCCTCTTAAATCGTTTGGCCATTTTATACAGACTGCGTAGGAGGTAGTGAGGCATATTCAAAGGGAAATCTATGACATTCATAAGCAACCGAAGATGGTAAAGAAACACTAAACCATAACGACCTTCGCAAGTCACGAATTTCTTAACAATGGCCAATAGATCATGCCACCTAGACTTAAGGGCAGTGACTAGCATACCTCTGTCACAACTGACAATTTTCCTCGATGTAAACAGTAGTGAACATGGCACTTCGTCCACTTTCAAATTCTTAAACCACCTCTTCCCTTTAGCTGGCAAACTCGTGGATGAACTGAGGAATTCTTCATTTAGCTCGAGTTGGATGTCCCCAACCTTAGCCCTGCATCCATCGAATGTGAGGGAAAACTGTTGGGCGACCACGAGGTTGAAACCCTCAAATTTTTGGATGAAAACTAACCATCCATTATTCTCTAGTTCCTCACAAGAATTGTCAAACAAAAGAAGTTTTTGGACTCCATTAGGTTCTATGCGCACTACAGGTGCCATAGGAGAGAACACATAGTCGGCAGGGTAAACGGTGAGGGGGGCCAGACAGGGTTGACGCAGGACCAAATGCTCACAGGTTTCCCCAAAACAAATAGATGTAGCCTGAGGTGTGAGTCAAACATTAACACTTATACGTGCGAGGGTGGTGGAATGACTTGATACCATGCAACACATTCATATTGATATGTACAATCGACGGTACCTTTGTAATTCAAAATATTATTGGTGTGTGTCAAAAACAATGTAAATGACATGCCAAACAAACAACTATTGAAAACCATGACAAGTCGATCCGAATGTTTGAAAAAACAATAGCTTTTGCATGATTTAAAACAAAACAACCTTTCGAATGTAGCACCAAAGATTTGATCATAAAATTTATGCGTTATATGAAACCATTGTACCAAGGATTTAATCAAAGACACAAAAAATCATTGCATCATGAATTTATAAATTGAAACCATGTCAACAAAAATACAATGTGAATAAAGGTTTGGTGTTTTGACACATGTATGACCATTAGAGGTGAAATGACCACATGAACAAGAGTATTCATAACAATCGAAGGATGATTTTAATGCCATCGACATGAATTCCAATTCAAGGTTTTCACGCTTGCAGTCGTGAAAACGAAAACAAAAGGCAGGTGTGTGAATGCACAAAATAATAGTGTCGTTTTGTTTTAAAGAATTGCGACGAGTATTGAGAGTTCAAAACCTTTGTGTGGGAAGCTTGTACGGAAAAGATAAAAATGCAAAATGGCTGCCAACAATGGTGACACACTGGTAGAAGCAGTTATCTCTGCCATAAGAACAAATCCATATTATGATAATGAGAATAATTCTAACTAAAAAACAACCAGAAAATTGTTTAAACATCATCATTACTCAAAGAATTATAGTTGTGCTTAAAAGATGAAAACTGATAATAGTCTTAAGACAAGTGAGTCATGATATTAAAGATGAATCTCCAATACTGTTGACAGAGCCACTTCTTCCAGTAGGCATTCATATCCTCGACAGGGTTTCCATTTAACCCACTCTGATATCCATATCCTCCCAAGAAGTTCTAGATCAGAATAAAGGACATTTTAAGGTCAAGAGATTTCATACTTATGAATTTTCATATACCCGGCATTGCTTCGCTACCAGTAGGCCTGTTCAGTACCCCGACGAAGTTGTCTTGGCATCATGCATGCATTTACCCGCTGCCAGCAGACCTATTCAGCATCCCGGCGGGTTTACAATCACTTCCCACAGCTCTTTTATGATTTATTTAATTTTTAAAAATATATAATCGAGCGGGGTGACGCTGAAAATTATAATATTTTGGACATATTTTTACAGACCTTGAAAAACAATTTAAAACTATCCTTCATTAATATTCATGGATGGTTTGTCTACAAAACCAACCTTCGAAGGAAGGGAGACATCTTCTGAGTTATTCCCTTAAGGAACAGGGACATTGTACGAAGATAATGGATGATCGTGATAGGCTTTACTTACAGACTGAAATCAATAAACTTCTTTCAAACAAAAGCCTTTCCTCAACTTGGTTGTAAATTTCAGAAGCATATCACAATAGATGTTTAGACATATTTTCACCAGTCATTTTAGAGAAAGAATTTTCTGTTTTCTTTGTCTGAACAGTTCATAATTCAGGTATGTATATTTCCAAAAAGCAAAAACTGATAAGCGTAAGGGGAAAAAAATCAAAACCAAAACAGTAAAAGAAAAGAAAAGAAAAGAAAAAAAATATTTACACAGTATACATAGGGTTGTCATCAAGCGAAATATCTTTTCAAAGCTTGGCCATTGACCGGATAGGTGTCTGGCTATCCCTCTAGACTCTGTAATCGGAAAGAGCTGGGACCCAATTTCTCAGCAATTAAAAACAGTCCTAGCCATAAGTTCTGAAACTTCGTATGCTCTCCCTTTCCCTCATGCGGTTTGTCCCATTTTAGGACAAGGTCACCTACTTCGAAGTTCCTATCAGAGGTAGAGTTGGAATCAAACCAGCTTTTGACCACTAGTTGATGCTGATCTAACTTATGTTTTTCTTGAGCTCTTACCTCTTCTAGTTTTAATAAAGCGTTAATTTGATTCTCCAACGGAGGGCAGTTTTCTTCTTGTATTTTTTGTGAAAGTTGTAGCGAGGGAAGAAGAATATGTGGTGGTAGAATTTATTCTCTTTCATAGACGAGAAAGAAGGGAGAGTTACCTACAGCAGTTTTTGGTGTTACTCTATCAGCCCAGATTGCGTTTAACAGTGCATTGTGCCAATTTTTGTGATTTTCAGAAACCATTCTCTTGATGATTTTAAACAGATTCTTATTTGTTGATTCTGCCAATTCATTGCCCTAGGGGTAGTAGATGGTAGAATACTTCAATTTAATTCCCTTTTCTAGAGCGAACTCGCTCATCTCAAGAGAGTAAAAATAAGAAGCGTTATCGAATACTAAACAATCAAGGATACCAAAACGAGTAATAATATTTGAATTTAAAAAGGCAATTACCTAACTGGTATTCATAGTTCTTAATGCGACAGCTTCAGACCACCTGGTGAAGTAATCTGTGGCTATTATGATAAACTTATGTTGCTGTGAGGATAGCGGATTGATTGGACCTATAATATCAAGACCCCACTGCTGAAAAGGGGAGTCTACTGAGACAGGCTGTAAAGGAGAGGCTGGTTTCTGTATCCACCCAGACGCTTTTTGACAAATAATACACTTGCGACACAAGGCATGAGCATCTCTAAAAAGAATGGGCCAGTAATAACCTTCTCTTAAAACTTTATGGGCAGTGGTGTCCCCACCAAAATTCCCACCAGCTTCTCCTGCGTGCAATTCTAGTAAGACCTTTTCTGCTTCATCTTTCTCAAGACAACGCATTAGTACTTCATAAAATTTTTGACAAAACAGAACACCATTAATCAACTAAAAGGAAGAAGATTTTAATCTTAACGCTCTTCTTTTAGTGGGATCCAGGTGACGGGGGGCTGACCCATGTTCAAGAAAGAATTTTATATCATCATACCAGGGACTGATAGAGTTTTGTGCACAACAGATTGAATTTTGATTGTGTTGTCCTGGGTTTGACATATCATTTTCTTCTTGCAGTCCTGCTACTGAGTTAGGGACTAACTTGCATAGCCCTTGGCCTCTCACTATTTGAGCTGGGGTGATTTCTATGTCATACTCTTGTAAGGAAGTGACCCAGTTCGCCCTCTTTTCACCTAGTTCTTTCTGCACTAACAGATTTCTAACGGCTGGGTAAGGGACAATAATTTTTGTCCTAGATTTCAAAAGATAATATCGGAAGTGCTTGACTGCTTTAAAAATAACGTAGGCTTTCTGATCTACTTCTGGGTAATTAATTTCAACACCTTTGAAAGCATAGCTCATAAAGGCAATCGGGACTTCATTGTTTTCAGTGTTCTTTTGAGTTAGGACAGTAGCGTAGGAGCGGTCAGAAGCAAATGTGTAGAGCGTGAAGTCTTGCGAAAAGTCGGGGGTCATGAGAGAAGGAACGTCTATTATGGCCTTTTTATTGAATTAAAAGATTGATTTTCTAAGGGTCCCCAATGATATTGCACGTCTTTCTTAATTAAATTCTGTAAAGGTCTCACCATTTCGGAAAAACTGGGGACGAATCTCCTAACAAAATTTATCTGGCCTAAGAAAGACTGCATAGAATTTTTGGATGAGGGAGGGGGAAGTTTTGATATGACTTGAGTCCTTTCAGGGTCGATAATCATCCCTTTACTTGACACAATAAATCCTAAGAGTTTACCTTGTTCTACTGCGAAGATAGATTTTTTAGGATTCAAGGAAATGTCGTACTTATGACATCGCTGTAGAACGACTCTTAAATGAGCTAGATGATCAGTTTTGTTTTTGGAAAATACAGTAACATCATCTAAGTAAACTATGACAGATTGATTGATTAAGCCTCGGAAAGCGATGTCCATCGCTATATGGAAAGTGGCACCGGCATTAATCAGTCCAAAGGGCATTTTCCTATAAACGTAGGTGCCCCATGGAGTGCGGAAGGTAGTTTTAAGTTGGTCTGGAGGAGACATCAAGACTTGGTTGTACCCTGAAAAATCGTCCAATAAGGATAGTCTTTCAGAACCAGATACTTGTTGAAGGATATGTTCCATGGGTGGGACAGGGTAGTTGTCTTTATCAGACGCTCGATTAAGGTTTCGAAAATCGACGCATAGTCGGATTTCTCCACTTTTCTTCTGGACAGGGACAAGGTTAGAAATCCATTGCGTGTGCCTAACTGGGAAAATTATCTTAGCATTTATGAGTTTATTTAATTCTTTTTTTACGGTCGGTTCGAGCTTAAGGTGCATTTTTCTTAACTTTTGTTGAAATGACAAGGTTTGGGGTTTCATAGGAATGACGTGTTGTATGATGTTAGGGTCAAAAGTTTTAAGGTCATCATACGTCCATGCAAAAACATCTTTGAATTCTTTAAACAATTTAATAAAGGCGGATTTCTCTTGTTCAGAACACCCCACCCCTAAATTAATGCATTGTGGATTGTCATTAGTTCCCAATTTTACTTTTTCATATGATAACGAGGAACTATTGGTTTTACAGTTGACCGATTTTTTGAATTTATCTTGAAGATTGTAAAAATTTTCTAATCTAACTACAGATTTAGGGATCGAATTTACCATGTCTGATGAAGATTCAGGAGATCTCGGATCTGGTATTACCATGAAATCACGTAGATTTTCGTCATGAGTGCATTTGTCGATCACCGCGCCTTGGAAAGTTTCTTCCATATGCAGGAAGCTAATAATATGTTGATCGTCGTCGAAGACTCTCCAATTCATGATGTTGTCAGGAACGGATGGCCTGAACAACAGTTCAATGGAGAATGCATTCGGGGACAAGCCTTCTGTAGGAAAGAGTTTAGAAGCTACGTTAGCTAATAAATCAGCTTCAAAATTATTTAATCTAGGAATAGAATTTATATTGAAAGTAGAAAACTTATTCATTA
>SNQJ01S0300930.1:0-10346 GCA_010110895.2 Picea sitchensis
ACGCCTTGAAAAAGAGATAATTTCAGATAATAATCCTCTTCGAGGGGGAAACCTCCTTTTACCCCACTTAAATGTTCAAGTACAAGATGATTCAAAATGAAAATGTCTCCTTGGTATATATAGGAGACTAGGAGGTTTAATGGTCTAAAGCCGACATAAATAAATAACATTACTAATCTAAATTACAACTAATGGCCTAAATCCGACATAAGTAAAATAACATTACTAATCTAATATGCCCCAATTAAGTGGTAATGAGCCAATATTAGGGCTTAACATGTTCGCAGCAAGAGGTGGTGGGGGAAGAGGGAATTTTCCCATGAGTGAAGAGTCTTTGAACATCCCCATTCCAACACTCATGTAATACTATTGGGTATCATTAACAAAGGGTACATTAGACCCCACATTAGATCCAAGTTCTGGGGTACAAAACACAATTTGATCAAGCATCATTATTTTCCCTTGATGAGGGAAGAATAAGACCTGAAGTATTGTTGAGATGATTGCAGTCATCTCATAGAACCAAGTGCGCCTGAGTAACAAGTTGTGCTCAAGAGGTGCATCAACGTCCTCAACAACAACAAAGATAATATTACCACCTAACTCTATGGGTAAGGCAATTACTATCCCATGGATTTGAAAAATATGTTCAGTGAATGCTTTTAATAGTGTAGTAGAAGTGTTGAGAATAGAAAATCCAAGGGCATTCAAACAAGAAATAAACATGATGCAATTTGAGGCTTTGTAATCAATCATAGTGCGAAGGATTTTTTTTCCATCATTCTTACTTTGATCTGGAAAGCGATTTGATGGGAAAGACTATGATTAACCTGATCAAAATCAAAGGTTATCAAACTCGATTCTAAGAGATCAACCCCACCTATGGAAGACAAAAAGAATTTCCACTATGTTGGGAAGCTTTGGAGAACTTAAAGTGCAGACATGGAATAGGGTGCCTGGGATAAGTATTTCATGATACTATATTTGTGGGCAACCCATGAATTGGTATTGTGTGTCATGCGTCGAAGAACGCCCTTCGGGGGGAGAATTAGTGTTTCAAAGGATGGATTCTCAATATTAAGAGGGACACCAAAATGGGAATAATATGTTGATTCATGAATAACAGGAGTAGGCTCAGAATTTTCATAGTTATTGGCTTGAGTCTACAAGTTGACCATCTGGTCACACATGAAAATTCTGGCATTCAAGGAAGACCCCTCATGTGGAGGGAATTGACTCATAAAATCATCACCAGTATTGATATAAAAATCTTAAGTAACCAATGTAACCATTAGTGTTTCTTTGATAACAAATCTTTTTTAGTTTCCAAGATCTTTAAAATGACAATGCTTTTTGCATTGTTAGGTGATTAGCTTCACTTAACTTAACTCTTATACCTATGAAATTAACTTTCTTAATCCAACCTTCATAAGTAATTTGTGAGATGATAAATAAGAAATGAATAATAAATAATATCAAAAAAATCACACAAAACTTGTCAGCATATTTCACCAAACTTCCTGGCTACATCACTGAGTCCACTCCGAACAATGAGACTGCTCTTCATTAATCTCAAGTGCTTTAAAAAATACAAAATAAAGGCTTACATATCAACCCCTGAAATCACATTTCAGATATGCAACTCTAGGACATAAATAGACATCAACAATATCTTCTACAGGGAATTTTGAGACTTTAGAGTATAGACTTGGCTATGCTTGAATCAGAAATTTGGGCTACAGAGACACTTTTTTGTTCAGCTACTCGGATGCAAAACTAGAAGTAAGATTCAAAATCCTCTTGAAATTATGCAACTTTTGAGTATAAATTCAACCTACATCTGAAACAGGACCTTGGGACCACCCTTCTGGAACAAACTCTAATGTTGTGTTCTATTAGGTTTGTATTATCTCGATTTGCATGTCAAATTTCCTCTCCAACACTTTTTCTATTCAGATTCTTCAAATTAGAAATAGAGGATAGATTCAAACTCCTCCCTAAATTATGCAACTTTTGACTATAAAATCGACAGGGTTCTTAATAGGGTCTCGGGACCTCCCCTCAACATGAACTCTAATGATGTGCTCTACAAATATCATACTATCTTGATTTTCATGCCAAATACTTCTCTCTACATCAATTTTCGTGCCATACTAAATAAGGCAAAGTCTGCCAAATTTGGTGAGATTTTTCTAGATTTGGAATATTTCCTCCAGATTTAGTGGTATTCGCCAGATTTGGTGGAATCTTCTAGGCTACCTTAGCCTTAAAGAAGTTGCCACATGGTGCCTCTTGATTGGGCCATGTGGAATCCCCTCATTGGTTTTCGATTTTGATTGGGTTGCTGACATCACCTTTTGATGTCACCTATGCCGCATCACCTACTGACTGGGCTACCATGTCATTTGTCAATGTCACTTATGCCACATCACCTGCTGACTTTGTTGCTGATGTCATATTGTATGGATGATGATGTCATCCTTCAACATCATTGTATGGATGATGACATCATCATGCATAGATTTTGGCATCATCCTACCACATCATTGTACGGATGTTGATGTGATCATGCCATGCCATTGTATAAATGATGACATCATCTTGTACAAATTTTGACGTCATCATGCCACGTGGAAGCCTATTATTTTTCCACTTCAACATGCCAACATCATCCATATGGATATACAGATGAAACATGGAAATATTTTGCGTTGCCATGTCAGAAGTATTGACTACCATGTCATATTTTCCAATGTTTGGTGAAAAATTCAAATTGTAATATCTTCCTCATACGACATCCGTTTGAGGAAAAAATTGCGTTGTTTGAAAGGTCTCATCAAGATATTCACAACAATACTATTTCTATATGCATTTGATACTTTTCATTTTTTTATCAATCTGGATCCTTCTGGATCAAGTATCATAGACTGCAAATAATTACAAGGCACACTTAATTGTTTTTACTATCTATGATATCAATATATAACTAGTAGATGGGACCCCCTAGTGAGAAAGAAAGGATGTTTATTTTCAAGTATTCCCTGGATAGAAGAATTACTAATATATGGAAAAGTACATAGTGGCTTCATCTATATAATGTTTTCTTCCTTCGCTTTGACTATGAGTTCTACTTATGATTTGGTTGCAAGGAAAGAGAAAGGTTGTACCCATAAAACTTTAAAAAGGTCTCCTATCTTGAATACATCCATACTCATAAGATGCTATTTTATGGTGTTTATTTTATCAAGTCACAAAAAAAAATTCTTCATATTTCTTGTCAAAGGAATTCATCATCTAAACAATTACATGCCACGAAGGTTAGGTGATAAACTATATGATATGATTTTAAAGGACTTGCGAATTCATTTCAAATATATATGGCATTGTGTGATATACTCTAGCATGCAAATATTTTGTGCAACTCAAATGGCATCGGGTTTTATATCACATATGTTACATACCATATGGTGCTTACCAAATTGCATGGAAAGTGTGATATTGTTGATTATAAACTTTGACATATGAATCTTCACAAAGCATATGGTATATATTTAAGTTATGGGATTAAAATATTTTATGATCATGGGAGATGCGTTAATTGGATCCTTTATTAATGAGATGGAATATTAGTTGTATCTTGCACAACGTAAGAATCATTATGCATTTAATGTGCAAGTACGTGGGCTTTGATACCCGCATCCCGAATATGAATTTGCCACCTTTTTTTATTGTTTTATCATTTCATTGTGTTGTTGGAGTTTTTGCTAAGTGATGGTCTGGTCCTAGAGCTCAACTTCAGTAGTTTGGAAAATTGTTGCACCAGTTTCTCATAGGTATTTGAAGCCATAAATAAAGTTATGTTTCATGTAGCTTGTTCTTCATCAAATACATGATTATTTTGCAGTGTATTTTAAAGAATGGCCATGTTTCGGTTGGTGGTTTAAGTGTGTTTTCTCTTCCCTTCAATTTCAAAATGGGTCTTGAATTCCTTTGCAAGATTTTAAGATTATGTTATTGTCACCCTGTTATTGAAAAGACTCTATTTAATATGAGTTTGAGTTATCTATTCACATCAATAAATGATATGGATATGTTTTGAATACCATGTGCTCAGAAAACCCTAATTTGAGTTTTGAAAGGTACAAATTGTTTCTTTTCTTCGAACCATATTTTTCCTGGTAGCCATTTTTCTCCCTTGCCAACTCTCATCATTTTGATGCCAACATTTTCTTTGCGATGTTATTCTAAGCAATGGGTCAATTTTTAAGAAGGGTTCTTATTATGCATGCAAAGTAGAGAAATTATAAGTGTTTTATTTAACTTGACACCATCAAACTAAGAATAATTGTTATGTATAGATGGTGGGTTTGGGGAATACAACCATGTTCTGGTTGTATTATTATGAACTACTTATGTTCACAAATTTTATAAACCCTACATACAATATTGCGATAAAGTTTCCCTACCACGATTTTGAACAAAGGTCTCATAAAATATTCATTAAGAAGGATTTGAATTTCAAAAGTCAATCCATTGATTTATGTCATGCATTGATAACCTAGGTTATAATGTTGTGCGTAGCTAGTTTTGATGTTGTTTCTGTTGATTGAAATTTTGAAGTCGATACCTGAGGAATGTTAGGGAATATGTATATACTAGTAGGTGCATATTAAAAGTTGAAATTGAATGAATACCCAGTTTTGAATCCTTTTCAACTATGAAATATTTACACATAGATTTTAAACCCTTATACTAGAAATAGGGTATGAGAAATATAAAGTTTCATAAGTTTGATTTTGAAAAAATGTGGTTGAAACAACAAGAAAGTCAACATGTGTATGTTTGTTTATATACAGAGATATTAAGGTCACAAAAATTGGGTTGATTATGGTCTCAATGATTTGGTATGATCGAAAGTCAGTTTCAAAACATTGAAGTTAAATGGTTTTACTCTCATATTTGTATTGGTTTATAACAACATGATTAGATGGATTTAAATCTTTTTGTTGATAGATTGTAGACAAATTAAATTGACCAAAGCTATCATATGACAAATTATATGTTAATTTTTTATATTACATGTTCATTTCAAAACTGGATGGAATTAGTTGTTGAAATGGTAGCATAGATTGGTCATTAATTTTTGGGTATGATTATTGGAAAATATTTGTATATGACCAAGGTTACAATTTTAAATTAATAAGGAACATTTTATACACAGGACCAAATCTATCATTGTTTCATTTTTCATACATTATACCCTAAGTCCCAAAAATCATATATCATTTAAATTCCCATCTTCTTTCCCCCCTTGTTGTATAATATAAAAAAAATTTATGTTTAAGAGAAATGATTATTGCAGTTTGGCATGAGTAGTTTTTGAATACATGAAGAATATACACAAACTATCGCATGTATAGTTAAGAACTGAATTGGAAAAGGTACATTGTCAATTGTCTGTTTCTGCTAAAGTTGGAAGTTCAACCATGCGACTTGTTTTATGAAATACAATTACAAAATGATATACTCATCATCCAAGTATAATTCAAGGATGACAAAAAATGATGGATGATAAAAGGGTTATGATTGTTGCTAATTTTATTTATTTTTAGGGTCAATTCCTTCATACTTCCACTTTTCATAAATTATTCCTAAAGTCCCAATATCATGTTTTATTTCAACTCATGTTCTTCCCCCTGTTATATAAATCAATTTAAGAATAAAGGATAATAGACATATTAATAGTCAATGTGAATGATACTTGGAATGATATATGTGATTTGTTTAACAAATGGCATGGGGTATAAATATTGAGATATTGGTTGAAGATTGATTACTGATATGCTACGTTTATGAAAATGTATCGCTCATCTTTATCATTTACTTTCACTTTACACTCATTGCAAGCTCCTTTCACCTCTTCCCTATTTTCATTATATTTCCCATGTTCATATAATGAATGTCAATATATCAAAGAAGGAATGATATGTAGTTTGGAAAATGTTTAAATGAAAATAAGTTGTTTGGTTTTAATTTCCCTTTCATTCTCCTCTCTCTGGATGTTTGCATGCTTGATTATTGATTGAGTTAGAGCCATGCTTTAAAATTATGTCAAGTGAAAATTTATGTTTGATGATTTACTTGTTATTATTTGCATACACTAATATATCCTTCAAGATTAATTATATGATTTTTTCCATCTGGGGTAATAACAAATCTAACAAAGATAACAAGGGAAACATAGGAAATTGGAACAAAGGGAAAAAAGTTGGATGGTAAAGGGGTAGAAATAAGAGACTTAGATTATTTTTCCATTTTGATGCAGAATCAGAGGAGTTTAATCAACTCCTACAATCTGGTCTTCTTAATCTTGCAGGACAAGAATATTTTAACCCTCTTCCACCGCTTGTCATACCTCCATTACAACCTCGTCCTAGCATCATCGACATTCCTTTAGAGCCACATGTGTCCTTGCAGCCTCAAATTCTACTTAATGATGGCTGGAATGAAATAGTTCATAATCCTCAACCTCATCATCATGGATGGCCTATCGTATATTTTCCACTACCCCCACCTCCTCCTAAGCAACCACTTTAACCTGTTGTTTCCATGGCTTCACATGCACTTTCAACTCAACATTCTGATAAAATAAAATATTTATATCATGATCCTAAACCAAGTAAATGGAAGAAACTCGCTTTCTCACCTATCTATGGTTCATCAAAGAACTCTTCCCACTCTGATATCTCTCATTTTATTCCCCAAAAGCACGATCCTAGGAATATCACCTTTGGTGATATGCATCCTAAAGAATCATCAAATGAAGACAAAAATATGCCAAGGAATATGTATATACACATAGGGTGACTTCATCTCGGGACAGTGGACAGAGGAGGACAACCTCCCACAAAAAATATGACTTTCAATTCCTTTTTTGATGACTTATCTAGCAGTTTATTGATGGCATACTTACAATTTTATTTTTGGACAATAGGTAGTATTTTGATATATTTCATATCATTTTGGGAGTTACAAGTGTATTTATGGAATTTTCATTTATTGAGGTTGTCGAATATGAATTTATTTTATGGATGGTATGCATATTGCAATTATGGAGGTACAAGTGGATATTTTCAAAATTAAACAACAAAGTTATTTAGGGGGTCCCCACCTATTAGTTATTATTTATAAAAACCCTTATTATGATTATTTACTTAAAAAACTTGTCTCACTTAACTAACGTTAGTTAACTATCTAACTAAAGGTAGTTGAACAAATCAAAACTACTTTTGAGGAATAAAAGAAGGAATTGATAGAGGGACAAAGCATGAGAGAATAGAGAGGAAAAAAAATTGATAAGGTTTGTTCTTGCTCTAAAGTGAGATTACATTCATTTATGAATTACATGAAGGTTGAGTCTTCTTTTTTATAGAAAGTTTTTACTGAAGGTGGAAATAAGAAGGACTAAAAAGAATAGATTATTGACATGCTTCCAAAGGTTAGTCATTTGTTTCGATAGTTTGTTGATTCTTATTTGGCTACTGAATTAGCTTTCAATGATGATTAGAATTGTTTCGAAGAGTCAAGACATTGGTACATTTGTGGCTTATTGATCCATTTTTACCAATATTGGTCTTTACTTAGAAGACACCAGTAATCTATGTGTGATGTTACATTCCACCTTTGACTTCTAAGTCTTACTTTGGTCCTTACCCAAGCAGGGGTATTAAGATAATTTTTTTCACTATAATTCAGAATTTAATTAATAAAAATCATTGTAGTTTTTTTTTTATCTCACATTTGGACTTGATGTGTAATGTTGTTTCAGATTTGTCTTATGATTATTTCTTAAATATATTATAAATTTTTGTTACAATATTTTTTTTTCTTTGATAAAAGAACAAACACATAAAAAAGCATTAGGCCCAAGTACATATTGCTTGAGGACTAATTGATATTTTTGTAAAGGATATAAACATAGGGTAATAATACTATCTATATTTCCTTATCCTAGCAAGATACAAAAATGTTGTTATAAGGAAATCCATTCCTTTTCATCAATAAAGGGGTACCTTCCATGACCCCTTGTAGAGAGGCAGTATTTTTTGCAACCATGTGTTGAGGTTGAGGGGGGGAAGAATGAGTTAGTATAGCGGGTTGTTTGGGGCCTCTTTGTTGAGACAAATACCAATGAATCTCATCCTTCTTGGGAAATTGGTGAGTATTGTGGTCCTCCCCACAAATCATGTAGGGGAACCGATTCTTATTTCTTTCTCCCCCCCCCCCCTTGATTTATTTGGGTGGGAGAAGTCCCTTGCTCAATGTTGGAATTTTTATTTTTATTCCTCTTATTGATTCCTACAAGTTGTTGGTGATTATTTGGTGGATTGCATTGAATTCACCTGAGAGGTCTGACTAGGTACCATGTTAGCTTGAGAATTAGAGCCAAAAGTTGATGGGTGTGACAAGATAGACATGTGATCCATGTGGTCAACTAACTGGCCCATAGAGTCATGGAAACCAAAACCCACCACACCATCGGCATGGGGTCCTAGTTTTGTATTTTTAGGATCTATCAATGGTGTAAGAGCATGCAGGAGAATATCATAGAGAGTGCCTAACTAAGAATAAATAAAATCCAAGTGTTGGGAACACATGCTAGCTTTCTCCTCGGTAGACTGGTAGTCTCCTAGGCCATATCTATGCCCTTGGAAATGGGTGGTAAGAGGAACTTTGTAAACCACTCGATTAGGAGTTTGTCCAGAATCTAGGTCTTGATCATCCTACGTCTTTGCCTCCAGTCATGTATATGATCATAAATGTGAGTGGAAGTATCTTGTCAAAAATACGTTAACAACATTGTTCTAATCTCATATCGTATGGGAAATTGGTAATGCGTTAGAAATGCCATGGACAAGTCATTTAAAAGTTTTAGAGGAAGATCATTCTAAATCAATATACCATTTGGTGGCACTTTTGGTCAAGGATATTTGGAAAAGGTGAAACCTCACACTATCATCCATCAATGAGTTGGATGAACACAATAACTGGTATTTCATGATGTGTGTGGAGGGGTCTTCTCTCGACTTTCGATCAAATGTTTGATGGTAGCTTCACATGTATGAACAGACATGAAGGGTTATGGGTTATGTGATATAGGGTCATTTTTCAAACACAACAAATCTGGAAAGTCTAATGTTGCAAGGAAAGGAAATGACATGTGAGAAAATGAATATTGGGAGGAATTTGATGTTCATGAAGTCCCAGATGAACCTTGTGATCCCCTTATATTGGTATTGTTTGAGGGTTATGGTGTTCCCAAAAAATGAGTGCCCCCAGGGATGATGGCACTTCCAAGAGAATGGCTTATCTCAAGAAAAAACATTCCCCCAAGGGGACATCACCCAGGGGTAGTTGTAGACCCTCACTACTACATATTGAAAAATTTGCAACGACTACTTGCGACGAAAGTACCCTTCCGTCGCAAAATTCAAGAGAAAAAGTTCAATTTTTCAATTTTGTTATAAATCCAGCCTGTATTTGTTGCTCTCTCGACGAAATAAAACTTTCATCTATTTTATGACAATCATGAAGATAGTGGACGATCGTCTCTCTTTCAAAGAACGTTAGAATTCTTCACAAGAGCGATGCTAACTATTGACCGTTACACTATTTGATATAATCCATATTGACCGTTATACTATTTGACAAAGTCTAATTTTATTTGGTCAACTTTCATTGCAAGAGCGATGATATGACAATTATGACTGTTATACTCTTTAACAAAGTCAAAAGTGATTTGGTCAATGTTTGTCGAAATTGCGACGACGGTGACCTATAAATATTTTACGATTTAAAGACGTTGCGACAATCTTGCTATAACAACGATGATTCTGAAAGGGTAATTTTGTGTGGAAGAATGTCGCAAAATATAATTAGAGGTGGGGAAAAAGGTAAAGTGGGTGAAAAGGATGATGGTAGATGTTATTTCCCTTGCAAAAAATGTTCCCTCATACGTCCCGTAAGAATTTTAATAGAAACAACTACAAAACATTGTAGGAAATATGCGCACATTGATGGTGGATTGAATGAATATCATCCCATGGTAATTAGCTATATATTCATTATCTATTTTTATATTTTCAATTTTATATAGAATTATATATATATATATATATATATATATATATATATATATATATATGTATATATATTGTTTGAATGTTTGTTATAGTACACACTAATTTTGTATGATTGTTTGTGTTGGATTACTGAGAGGGGGGGTGAATCAGTAATAGCATAATTATAATCCTTTTTCTTCAAATGTTATATCAATGTAGAATTAT
>SNQJ01S0300931.1:0-10346 GCA_010110895.2 Picea sitchensis
ATAGAGACTACAAGACATTCTAAACCATAAGGTGAATACGACATGAATATTAAAAAGTAGCATAATTATATTAATAATGGAATATATTAAAATTCAAATATGTGATTTCATAATAACTTGTTTCACTTATTTTGTTTGAAAAACATATTTCGGTAAACAAAGAAAGATATCGTTCCACCATAAATAAACTACTCATATATCTGTTGGAGAATAATGGCTAAATGCCATGATTGGTATTTGGTTTGAGTTTGTTACAGAGAGTTGAGATATTATCTCAACTATCTAGATTGTGTACTATCTAGATTGTGTACTTAAGATAGATGGTTATCTTAAACTACCTATAGTTGTATTTATATTGTGGCTATACTTAATGAAATATAGTTTTGAAGTGAACCTTGTTTTTTGTTATGGTATCAGAGCCTGAGTGATCTGGGTAACTCCCTCACGGGAGGACCAAATATGTGTGAGAGTGGATTGTTTATTCTTATTTTTATTTGCTTGATTGTGAGTATTTTTGTGTGAAGTAGACTCTCGCCTTATGAATAAAGATTTGTTGCGTAAAGAGACTGTAGTTAGAGTGAGATCCGCTACACAAGGAATACTGTGCATATCATTTGTGAGGGAGGAGGGCAAATTTCTATCACAGTTATAGATCCGTGAATGGGCAATCTAAATATTTTGTTTGAGCTGCAGAACATTGTCATCGCTATGAGGAGCCACATCCGAAAGAAAATCACCCACTGTGGATGAATCTATTCGTAGATCTCTTTAAAGAGACTGAGTGTTACATAATAGAGCTAATGTGATCAAATTCTAATGGAGCATATGCATCACAATACAAGAAGATATTGAGATTCTTGTTCTGTTGGCCACAATTGCTGGAAGAAGAACAAATGGGGGCATCCAGATCCTGAATGGAATCCACTTCCCAATTTTGTTAGAAGTTGCATGTTTTCAATGACTGTGTGTTTAGACTACGAGCGAATGTAACTAGGAATAGAGTCAGATCCTGTCACATTTCTTCCATCACGTTTCTCTAATATGTATGTCAAATTTGTCGTTTGGTGTGCAAATTGTGAGAACCTTTAACAGATTGTGATGTTTGTGAGTTTGTAAAATTATATTAATGAAAAAGAAATTATAAGAATATAAGAACAGAGTATCATAATTCAAATTGGTGGTTCTCAACATTCTTCTGTGCGAAGAGAACACATCACGGATTTGATTATGTCTACATTCTATCATATGTTGGTGGGGCTTGTTGTACTTCGGTGCTTCAAGATCGTGAGTTACAGGTTATCCATGTATATATTATTGTATGTGTGTTTAAGAAGGTCAGTTATATGATTGACTGCTAAAAATATCCAGTAATCAGATCACTCTCCTATATAACTGTAAATTTGTTTTTTGGGAGAATTCCATAGATGGTAGTGTATAATATAACACATTGCAATGCAATGTGTTATAATATAACACATTGCATTGCAACGTGTTATATTATAACACATTGCAATGCAATGTGTCATATTATAACACATTGCATTGTGATGCGGTAGCGTCACCTTCACATCAAGCGAGCCAACACAAATTTTGAAATTACCTTGGAATTGTTGCGCGAACATAAAAGTGTCATTAAGATGAAGCGCACTTGTACATTGTAATCGGACCTTGAGCCTTTAGCTCTCGTCCTTAGTAGGTAGGAGGCATTTAAGATAGTTAATGTAAGTTGGTAGAAATGAATGTGTAGATTAGACGGTTTTAGAGCGCAATAGGGAAACGGGATATAGACACCCTCATTGTGCATTTGTAACATTATCAAAGGAAGAAGAGCAAGAGCATGCAGAGAGCTGTGTAAGAACACCCATGTACATATACTTGAATTAATAGAAGAGATTGATTCAAATTCATGGTTTTGTGTTTGTTCTCTGTGTATTGATGCTGAATGATATGCTCATGAATCTTTGCTTCCTGTTATACATTTTCTTTATATGCTGTGTATATGATTTCATGTTTGAGTTTGAATTCTGAGAGGAAGAAGGAATGAGTTTCAATTGTCTCTCTATCTGAGCCTGAGATTCCTGCAAGGAGTGCAGTTGAAGTGTCCGCAAGGAGTGCATTGAGAACGGGTTCAGATAGAGATAGCTTTTGTTCTCATTCATTCATGAGTGCAGCTGAGCACAGGAGCCGTGCAAGGAGTGTGTAGTCTGAGTGAAATTCAAGGTTGTGAACCTGAGTAAGAGTTGAAGGACTGCTACCGCAGGTGTGCACATAGTCGAAGATTCAACACTTGGAAGTGGTTGAATGTTTGTCGCAAGGAGTGCATGCAGGGTTCTCTGAAAGATTCAGAGTTGGTAAAAAATCAGGAGGTACAGAACCTTCAAGTAATCACCAAGAGAAGCACAGGGAGTTTTTGTCATGGAGCGTTCAAGCAAACGTCATAAGTTTGCACCGCAGAAAGACAAGTTTCGTTGAGGAACGCTTGGTCATTTGCAGGAATCATCAAGGAAGGATGGACAATCAACATTCTCAGAGGAGGATTCAGAATGTTTCATGGACTGTTAGATCTAAAGAGGGTGCAGGGGATATATGTCGACGTATTCTCTAAAGGTTCAAAGCTCAGGAGGGGCAAGACCGTAGATCCGAGTCACGAGGACCATCAGATTTACACGTGGAATCGTGCATCGAGGTTTTGAGGGTTGAAGTCCCATGAGCAGAGCAACGATAATCGCGAAATCACAAACCACGATATCCCAACAGGTCAAAGGAATAGTGTGGGGCCACAAGAGTTAGTGGAGTGGATAGGTGGCACGAGTTTCAGAATTTCGCAGGGTGAAGTGTTGAAAACTTCGCATCAGGATTCGCGATACCGTGAACTCCAAAATTTCAATGGAGTGAAGGACCATTGAAAGGTCAACTCGCGAGCGCATCAAAGTTTCGGCGTATCATGGTTCGGGAGTCAGTAAAGTAAGTTTCTTGGCGTCGCGAGTGGCGAAATCGCGATAGAAGAAGTCCCGATAGGAGAGGGAAAAAGGTCATCGTTGATTTGAATCGAGTTTCGAGGATTCATGGAACCTACGCTCGACCTTTGGATTTGCGAAGTCGCAAAGTTCGATCTCCTAATTTTTAAATAAAGGGAGATCCCACGAGAGTTTGTTGTGGGTGAAGAATTCCCGATAGGGAATTAGAAGAACCTTTTGAAGTTCGTCGGGCTGAAAATGAAGAAAAGATCCTGAGCTGACGTAGACCTTTTGACCTGCGGGTTGTGAGGAAGGGAATTTGGCATCAAGTGGTATCAGAGCACAGAAAAGTTCTTTGCTTTCTATAGCAGAGAAAGAGAATTCACCATACCGCCCAGGAGAAGGGACATGCAGACACCCAATCCACTGAAGGATAGGGAAATGCCGCGTAGAAGAGGTAGGAAGATGACAGATCCAGCTATGGAGAGACAAATGCATGATCTCTGAGAAAGACTCGAAGATATGGAGACAACGCAGAGACGCACAACCAGTGCAAGGGATCTGAGTGATTCTGAAAGCGAAGTTGAGGCTGAACATGAAGAGGAAGTTGTAGCCAAAGATGCATCAAATGAGCGTTTGATCAGAGCTATTGCCAGGATGGGTGCAAGAGAAAAGATGGACATTCCAGTTTATGAGGGAAACTTGGATGCAGAGGAGCTTCTAGACTGGATTAGAGATCTAGACACATACTTTGACTATGAAGAGGTCGAGGAAGACAAGAAAGTCAAGCATGCTATCACAAGATGGAAAGGACATGCAGCATTGTGGTGGGATGAACTACAAGCTGATAGATGCTGCAAGGGCAAGCATAAGATCAAGAGATGGGACCGAATGATTGCGAAGATGAAGGTGAAATTCATCCCCAGAGATTATCAAATTACTTTGTTCAGGAGAATGCAAAACCTGAGACATAAGCTGATGACAGTGAAGGAGTATACTGAGGAATTCTACAAACTGAACATCAGGGGAGGTCATCGGGAAAGCGATGATGAAAAAGTTTCCAGGTATATGAATGGCCTGAGATATGATATTCAAGATGAGATGAGCATGGTAACCATCAGAACGGTGGAAGATGCTTATTAGATGGCTCTGAAAGATGAGGAGAAGTTGAGCCAAAAGCAGAGTCAAAGGGGCTGAGGCAGAAGTCAGCCCAGAGGCAAGTCAGTTGCCCATGATAAATATCAGAAACCCAAGGAGGAATGGAAGAAACCTCAGGTACAGTTGAGAGAGGTGGAACCTCACAGAGAGGGCAGCAATATGTTGAATAGAGAGGGCAGCATACTGAGCAGAGAGGAGACTATGTTGTCAACAATACCTTTCCCCGTACTAGAGGTAGAGGAAGAGCAATAGGTGGAGTAATCACATGCTTCACATGCGGGAAGAATGGGCACAAGTCTTACGAGTGTCCAGATAAGAAGAAGGACATTGGAAGCTCACATCACCAAAGCGCAGAGGTGGGATGTTGAGGCAGAAGACGTTGAAGGTGGAATATCGTTGATGATGCGAAAAGTCCTTTTGATACCCGAGAAAGAGGTGGAGAGTTCATTCCAAAGGACTAGACTTTTCAGGACTTCTTGCAAAAGCAAGGACAGGGTATGTAAGGTCATTGTAGATAGTGGTAGCATGGATAATCTCGTATCTACAGAGATGGTAGAGAAGATGGAGCTGGAGATGACTGATCATCCAAGCCCATACAGAGTTTCGTGGCTACAAAAAGGACACCAGGTAACTGTCACTAAACAATGCTTGGTTGAATTCAATATAGGAGGATTTAATGATAAGATATTGTGTGATGTCATTCCTATGGATGCTTGTCATCTATTGCTGGGTAGACCATGGCAATATGACAGAAATGTGATGCATGATGGTAGAATGAACACATACACCCTGGAGAAGAATGGGAGGACACACATGTTGCTTCCGATAAAGGATAAGGAGGTAAAGCCGGAGGTAAGCAACACAGTACTTCTCATGAGTGAAAAGGAACTTCTTAATGAGGTTAAGAAGGAGGAGGATCTACAGTTTATTGTGGTTAGAAAACCAAAGATTGTTCTGACTAGCACAAGGGTGGATGATTTACCAGAAGAAGTTTAGGAACTGCTGGAAGAATTCACTGACATCATAGTGGATAAATTACCTCGTTCGTTGCCACTGATCATGAGTGTGATCCATCATATTGATCTCATACCAGGAGCCAGTTTGTCGAACAAAGCCACGTATAGGTTGACTCTGCAAGAGAATGAAGAAGTGAAAAGACAAGTCCAGGATTTGTTGGACAAAGGTTTGGTCAGGGAAAGCTTGATTCCATGTGTTGTTCCAACAGTACTCAGTCCGAAGAAAGACGGAGGCTAGAGGATGTGTACTGATTTAAGGGAGATTAATAAGATAACCATCAGGTACATATTTCCATTGCCGAGGATGGATGATCTGATGGATTGCTTGAGTGGAGCAAAGTACTTTTCAAATATTGATTTGAAAAGCATTTATCACCAGATTCGCATGAGAGAAGGTGATGAATGGAAGACAACGTTCAAAACCAACGAAGGGTTGTATGAATGGTTTGTTATGCCATTTGGCTTAACAAATGCACCAAGTACCTTCATGAGGTTCATGAATGAAGTCCTGAGGGAGTTCATTGGGAAATTTGTCATTGTGTATCTGGATGACATACTGATTTACAGTAAAACAGTGGTAGAGCATATGAAGCATTTGGCTATAGTGATGCAAAAACTATAGCAGGAGAAGTTGTTTATAAATATGAAGAAGTCCTCATTCATGAAGACAAAGCTCATTTACTTGGGGTTTGTTATTTCTGCAAATGAGCTGAGGATGGATCCAGATAAGGTGGAGGTAATCAAGAATTGGACATCATCGAGGAATGTATTCGAGGAATGTATTCGAGGTGAGACGTTTTCATGGATTGGCTAGTTTTTACCAAAAATTCATCAGGAACTTCAGTGGAATTAGCGCAGTGATGATGGAAACGGTGAAGAAAAGACACAAATATTTTCACTGGATAGAAGAGGCTGAGAAAAGTTTTAATCTATTGAAGAGGAAGATTACGGAACAACCAGTTTTAGTGTTGCCAAACTTCCAAAAGACATTTCAGGTGAAATGCGTTGCAAGTGGATTTGCAATCGGGGCAGTCTTGAGTCAAGAAGACAGACCGATAGCATATTTCAGTGAGAATCTGAATGAGGCGAAAGTGAAGTACTCCACTTATGATAAGGAGTTCTATGTTGTCATATAGGCACTGAAGAAATGGAGGCATTACTTGATCCCGGAAGAGTTCTTCTTGTACAGTGACAATCATGCACTGCAGTTTGTGACTCAACAGAAAAAGTTGAATCAGAAACATGTCAAATGGGTTGAGTATATGTAGAATTTCACATATGTGATAAAACATATTTCTGGTACTGCTAACAAAGTGGTTGATGCTTTGAGCAGGAAGTGTTTGTTGTTTCAGGAGTTTAAGGTCAAAACTTTAGGTTTCGATGATCTCAAAGATATGTACGCTGATGATCCAGATTTTAAAGAAGTGTATGAAGCAGCTGAGAATCCAATTCTCAGGGATAGGATCCAATGGATGGAATACATGATCCATGAAGGATTGTTGTTCAGGGGCAATTAGCTGTGTATTCCGAAATTCTCCATGAGGGAGAACTTACTGAAGGAGAAACACAACAGAGGATTGGCCGGACATTTCGGTCATGAAAAAACATTCAAGAAATTGAGTGAGTCATATTTTTGGCCGGGAATGCGAGCGGATGTCAAGAGATTTGTAGACAGGTGTACGATTTTCCGGCATTCGAAGGGGAGGAAGCAGAATGCAGGGTTCTATCAACCGTTGCCCATACCAGAAAGGCCATGGGATGCAATTAGCATGGATTTTGTATTGGGGTTGCCAAGAACACAAAGAGGTGTTGATTCAATCTTTGTGGTCGTGGATAGATTTTCCAATATGGCACACTTCATTCCATGTTAGAAGACCAGTGACGCAACTCACATTGCCAATTTTTTCTTCAAAGAGGTCATTCGACTTCATGGGTTGCCGAGAAGTATTGTTTTGGATCGAGACACCAAATTCATAGGGCATTTTTGGAGGATCTTATGGAAGAAGCTGGGAACTAACTTGGCATTTAGTTCATCTTATCATCCTCAGATGGATGGATAGACAAAAGTGGTCAACAAAAGTCTGGGAGACTTGCTCAGAATCTTGGTGACGGAACACCACAGCCAGTGGGACAATATATTACCACAGGCAGAGTTTGCGTATAATGACTCAATGAATATGATCACAGGAGAGAGTCCATTTCGGGTTGTCTATGGTATGCAACCGAGGGGAATTTCTGAGTTGAGGGATTCAGAATAGACTACGACTTGGAGTGCTAGTGCAGAAGAGTTCGTAGAGGCGATGAAAGAACTTCACAACCAGGTGAAGGAGCGATTGCAGAATTCAAGCCAGGAGTATAAGCGCAGAGTTGATCAGCATAGGAGACAACTTTAGTTTGAGGTTGGTGATCTGGTTCTGACACATTTGAGGAAAGAAAGGTTCCCGAGAGGAACATATAATAAGGTGAAGATGAAGAAAATCTGGCCATGTACGATCTTGAGGAAATTTGGGGCGAATGCTTACGAGATTGAATTACCTGATGGGATCATAATTTCTCTGATATTCAATATCTCTGATTTGTACCCATATAGAGTTGAGGAAACAGAGACTGGAGATGAGCAGCCAACGATCCAGTGGACGAAGTAGATGCTAGTTGCAGAGAAACCGTAGATGGAGTGCATACTGGGCAAAAGGGTGAGTAAGAGGACCAGGCGAAAGCAATACTTTGAGTATTGGTCAGATGGAAGAACCATCCTGTTTAAGATGCCAACCGGGAGACTGAAGAGGAGATTCAGAGGCATGGACAAACCGTGCGTGAGCTCATGGACAGGAGCCCATGAAAGTTTTCAATCCGAGGAGTATGATGCAGGAGCATCTCCTTCAGATCAAGCGAGCCAGCATGGAAGCGGAGGACAGCTGGACAAGCTAGCACAAATTTTGAAATTACCTTGGAATTGTTGTGCAAACATAAAAGTGTCATTAGGATGAAGCGCACTTGTACATTGTAATCGGACCTTGATCCTTTATCTCTCGTCCTTAGTAGGTAGGAGGCATTTAAGATAGTTAATACAAGTAGGTAGAATTGAATGTGTAGATTAGATGGTTTTAGAGAGCAAGAGGGAAACGGGATATAGACACCCTCATTGTGAATTTGTAACATTATCATAGGAAGAAGAGCAAGAGCATGCAGAGAGTTGTGTAAGAACACCCATGTACAGATACTTGAATTAATAGAAGAGATTGATTCAAATTCATGGTTTTGTGTTTGTTCTCTGTGTATTGATGCTGAATAATATGCTCGTGAATGTTTGCTTCCTGTTATACATTTGATTTATATGCTGTGTATATGATTTCATGTTTAATTTTGAAGTCTGAGAGGAAGAAGGAATGAGTTTCAGTTGTTTCTCTATCTGAGCGTGAGATTCCTGCAAGGAGTGCAATAGAAGTGTTCGCAAGGAGTGCGTTGACAGTGGGTTCAGATAGAGATAGCTTTTGTTATCATTCATTCAGGAGTGCAGTTGGGCACAAGAGCCGTTCAAGGAGTGCACAGGCCGAGTGAAATTTAGGGTTGCGAACCTGAGCAAGAGCTGAAGGATTGTTGTCGCAGGTGTGTGCAGAGTCGAAGAATCAACACTTGGAAGTGGTTGAATATCCACCTCAAGGAGTGTGTGCAGGGTTCTCTAAAAGATTCAGAGTTGGGAAAAACTCAGGAGGTACAAAACCTTTGAGTAATCATCAAGTGAAGCATAGGGAGTTTTTGCCGTGGAGCATTCAAGCAAACGTCTTAAGTTTGCGCCACAGATAGACAAGTTCTATGGAGGAACGCTTGGTCATTTACAGGAATCATCAAGGAAGGATCGATGGTCAGCATTCTCAGAGGAGGATTCTCGACGTTCTGTGGACCGTTATATCTAAAGAGGGTGCAGGGGAGATACGACGACGTATTCCCTAAGGGTTCAAAGCTCAGGAGGGTCAGGACCATAGATCCGAGTCACGAGCACCGTCGGATTTACACGTGGAATTGTGCATCGGGGTTTCGTGGGTTGAAGTCCCATGAACAGAGCAACGAGAATCGCAAAATCACGAACCGCGATATTCCGACAGGTCAAAGGAATAGTGTGGGGCCACAGGAGTTAGTGGAGTGGACAGGGTGAACTGCCGAAAACATCGTATCAGGATTCGCTATACCACGAACTCTGAAATGTTGATGGAGTGAAGGACCGTTGAAAGGTCAACTTGGGAGCGCATCTGAGTTTCGGCATATCAGGGTTCGGTAGTCGGTAAATTAAGTTGCTTGAAGTCGCGAGTGGCGAAATCGTGATAGAAGAAGTCGCGATAGGAGAGGGAAAAAGGTCAGCCTTGACTTGTATCAAGTTTTGGGGATTCGTGGAACCTACGCTCGACCTTTGAATTCGTGAAGTCGCGAAGTCCGATACCCCAATTTGTAAAGAAAGGGAGATCCCACGAGAGTTTTTTGTAGGTGAAAAATTCTCGATAGGGAATTAGAAGAACCTTTTGAAGTTCTTCAGGCCGAGAAGGAAGAAAAGATCCTGAGCTGACCTAAACATTCCGATCTGCGGGTTGTGAGAAAGGGCGTTTGGCATCACATTGCAATGTGTTATAATATAACACATTGCAATGCAATGTGTTATAATATAACAAATTGCTATATTATAACACATTGCAATGCAATGTGTTATATTATAACACATTTCTATATTATAACACATTGCAATGCAATGTGTTATAATAATGCAATGTGTTATAATATAACACATTGCAATGCAATGTGTTATAATATAACACATTGCAATGCAATGTGTTATAATATAACACATTGCAATGCAATGTGTTATATTATAAAACATTACATTGCAATGTGTTATAATATAGCAATGTGTTATATTGAAATGTGTTATAATATAACACATTACATTGCAATGTGTTATATAACACATTGCATTGAAATGTGTTATATAACACATTGCATTGAAATGTGTTATAATATAACACATTGCAATACAATCTGTTATATTATAACACATTGCAATGCAATGTGTTATAATATAACACATATAACACATTGTACTGCAATCTGTTATAATATAACACATTGCATAATATAACACATTGCATTGCATATATAACACACTGCATATAACACATTGCATATTATAACACATTGCAATGCAATGTGTTATATTATAATATAACAC
>SNQJ01S0300932.1:0-10346 GCA_010110895.2 Picea sitchensis
CCGAGGGTCAGATCGATGGGGTGCTTGACCTGGCAGTGCAGAGGTACCCCTGTAGGTGAGGAGAAGATATCCGAGTATTCTTCCACAACCTTATCTACTTGCTTCTGCTGTGTGGAGAGGTCGATCGCAGAGATCCTGGATGTGGCTGTGATCTTTCGCTTATTCTGAGAGTGAATCATGAAGAAGACAAACTTCCCCATATGAGAGATGACCTTCTTGCATTGCTTAGCAGAGATCAAGGAAATAACACTAGGTGGGACTGCCTTGACTATCCTGTACAATTTCATGTCAAAGTAATAATAACACTACAAGGCCTAGACTCATATACAGCATGACATTTCCATAAATAAGTTTGGCCCAAAAGAACATCACAAACTTCAAGAGGAGAAACATCACAAAATACCTCATCTTTGAAGGGTGTTACCCATGATTTTGGTCATCATGATAGTGTATTGATGATGGTGTACTCAGGCCCTTCATAAGAACTTTCTCCTGAGAAATGTTACTTTCTTCTCTTTCCAGAAATATCATTTTTGAAGGAGGTTCGCAGGCTACTAGTATATTTTCCTGTGAGAATACATGATTCTCGTAGGCTGCCTTAAGCCAGGGTGCGAGAAGTTCGCACTATGTTGAACTGCTAGGGTGCGAACTCTTTATAAAGAAGGGAAAAAGATGAATTCTCGATGCTTCTAGAAGGATGAGATGCCATTCGAATGGTTATCCTAGCACTGGATTCCCTGATATTTTGGGATCATTCTTATCCAAGTAACTAATTCATTCTCTCCTATATATTGAAGGAATTCTCATGGAAAAGGTTAAGCAAAGAAGCAAACAAGGTTAAGCAAGATTCATTGGAGAATTAGTGAAAGAATTGTATGAAGGACTGATGCTATAACAGTTAGGAGACTTCAGCAAGTTCATCCAAAAGAGTTGATCTTCTTCATACAAGTGAGCAAGTGTGTGTGTCAGAGCCAAGGGCCATCAAAAGGAATTTTGCGACATCGAGGCTTAGGTTGTAATCTTTATTTTCCATCAATATGATACAGTAATATGTCCCTTTCCCATAAATCTATTTCCACTTTATTGTATAACTCCTTGATCATATACATAGATCGACTATTGAAGAGATTATGCTTTCTTCACTTCGGTTGGTTTGTATTGTTTTGGTCTTGGTGATATCAGAGCACTGGAGCGAAGCAGGAGCAACAAAGACTAAAGGAAGCGATAATAAGGTACGTTCTTTGTTCTTGCCTCATATTTAATTCAATGGTTAGAATCTAGGGAAAGAGTCATATTCTGTTTTGCTTTGTTCTAGATCCAGGTGGATCTAGGGAGATCGGTTTGTGTCCGCACTTACGGATTTATCCAATAACAAAGGGCTTGATGTTGTATGACAGTCGACACTGTTGGCTGACGCGGAGATCGCTTCCTTGGCGGAGCCATCCAATGGTGTATGGTTGTGGGTGTGGCATTGTTGGCAGGGCTAGCTGCTTGACGACCTGTGCTGAGATGAGGTTCTTCTAGCTACCGCTATCAACGATGAAGAGCAGCGGGGTGCCTTTTACCCACATCTGTGAATGGAAGAGGTGCTCTCCTTCTTCTAGCTCGTCTGGTTCACTAGGCTGGAGCTTGGTGGTAGAAACGATGGAACTAGGTTCTACGTCAATGATCTATCTTCCCCTTTCTGGTTCTGTCTCGGAGTCAGAATTTTCATCTAATTCAGAGGCTTTCACTTCGGCCACCAGTGACTGCTTTGAGCGGCAGTCAACAGTGTTATGCCAAGGGCTCTTATGGAAGTCGTACCACTTCCCCGTATCTTTCTTTGTCTTTCCGGTGTCCTTCTTTCCTTGTGGCTTGTACTGGTTGTCTTGATACTTTCCATATTTGCTTTGTCCTTTGTTCGGTTGGTTGAGGCTTCCCTTTCCTAGATTTTGTTGTGCGGGGTTCTCAAGCCCTAATTGCCGCATCTTTTGTTTGAGCTTCTGCTTGATTTTGACAACATATCGGTAGGCCGTGCCCAAGGATGAGATGTCAAGAAATTCCACTTTGGTCTGGATGTATCTATGTAGAGCACCACGATACTTGAGCAGGAGATGTCACTCTAAATCTTTGATACCCAACTTGGTGCGCAAGGTATGGAAGATATTTGTGAAATCTGGCACTGCTTGGTCTCTTTCTTGCAGCAGTGTGGTCCATTTGGTATACAGGTCATCATAAATTTCGACAGGGTAGTATTGTTCCTTAATAGCATCCCTGAAGGATTCCCAGGTGGTCGTGATTTAAAATAATGAGGTTTCCTCTGTTTCCTTTTGCTCACAGAAAGTTTCCTACCAATCTTTGACATGGGGAACGACTTTGAGGAGCGCAAAAGTAATCTTTTCTCTATGCGAAAATTTATGAACAAAAAAATACACTTCTATTAGATTCAACCAATTGTCTATAGCATCTGTGTCTATCTGACCTTCAAATATAGGAATATCAAAGTTTATTTGTACCTTGAAGGGGGTGGCACCTCCGTTCGAGGAAGATGCATCGCCTGTTGGTAGTCGCCGAAGGATTTGCGTGAAACTATCCATCATCTCGTTCCTCTGTTCCGTGAGGGCTTCCTCAATCAAAAGTTTGAAAGGATATCCTGTCCTGTCATATTTCTTTTCTCCTGCAATGGGAGGTCGTTTGGGCGTGCGAGAGCTTATGTCCTCAAGAGAAACAGGCTCGAGACCCAACTCTTTGTACTCCGACCTCGTTGGGGACATGCATTAAGATGACAACGAGCAGACCGCTCTGATACCACTAATCTGGATTTTATGAGCAGAACAAAATGAATACAGATTATTAACAGCTGCTTAACACAAAATAATAGAGATACAGTAAAACTAGTTTTCTATTCAATAACGAAATAAGATGAAACTATAAAATGCAGCAGAAACAAGCTTGCTGGAATGGTGGTGACTTATCTCTGAGAAGAGATGTGACGACAGCGCGCATTCACAAGAAGAAGGTTACAATGAGGCTCTGAAGGACTTTTTACAATAAGCAAGAATGCCAAAAACCCTAGACATCCAAAAACCTAACCCTAGGAGATGAAGCGCCAAAAGTCATGTGGGCCTCGTTTGAGTAAGCTAGTACATCAACTTTTTGGGGTCGTAACTTTTGCATACGGTGTCCGGTTTAGGCGTGTGATAGCCCGATGGAAACGTATCATAGAGGAGATTCATTTTGGGGGCTCAATCATGCTTCTAGATATCATTGAGGAGTTTTATACCGAAAAACCTTCATTTAGGCCCTCAAAATGGCCCCGGAAGTAAAAACTGCTAAAAATAGTAAATTGCCAAAAATGTCAGAAAACTATTTTGAGCCAAGGAAAGGAGGAATGTTGAGCTCAAAAGAATTATCCCCCACAGCCTTTGTGATAGTGTACATTCCATAAAGGAGTGGGCAAAGATTCCTATGGGGTCCTGTAAGGCATTCTTTCTGCAAGTGCAACCAAACTTTCTCGCCAACTTGAAACTTATGTGGCACCCGATGTTGATCATGCCGCTGTTTGTACTTGACATTGGACTTCTGTAGGATATACTGAACCTGTTGGTGGATGTGATGGATCTGCTCAATGAACTGGGTGGCTTTGTCAGCTTCAGTTGGAGTAGGAGATGAGTCAGTCGAGGTGACTGCAAGGGGAAGTCCAACATCTATGGGACCCAATGGTTGTAATCCCAACCCCACTTGAAAGGGGTTGTAGACGGTTGAGATATGCAAGTCTCATTTGTAGCTATGCTGGACATAGGGAAGGCTCTCATCTCATGTGTGAGGGTTCTTTGAATTATACATGCGAAGGATATGCACAATCATTTGATTTACAACCTCAGTTTGGCCATCTGTTTGGGGGTGGAATGCCATATATTTGGTGAGATTGGTGTCCAGCAGTGACAAGAGGCTCGACCAAAATGTGCTGAGAAATTGACTATCCCGATCTGAGACAATGGTTTGTCGGATTCCAAAATGTACCCAAACGCGTTCAAAGAAGAGCTTGGCAGTGGCCTCTGCTGTGATGCTCTTCTTCCAGGCAACCAGAATCGTCGTCTTAGAAAAGCTATCAACAACCACAAAAACACAGTCATCTCCCCACTTGGTGGATGGGAGGCCCAACATGTAGTCCATTGAGATGGATTCCCATGGCCTGTCAGGAGTAGGAAGAGGGGTGTACATGCCCTGTTTCTGAGTGGTTGGTTTGGCAATAGCGCAGGCAGTGCAGGACCTGATATACTTTCCGACCTCCTGTCAAAGTTTCGGCTAGTAGAAATGTTTTTGTAGCATCTCCACTGTCGTTTCGACACCGATGTGCCATGCCACCCGACTGTAGTGGGCTTCCCAGATCAGCTTCGCTCGCTCACTTGATGGAACACAGATATGGCCTAGACAACACAACAACCCATCCTGAAGATGGAAATTATCGACAACTGCATTTGCACCCAACATTTTGTAAGTGGTGGAAAAGTCAGGGTCTGTCTCATAGAGTTGGGGCCATCCAGATGTCTCATGGCTGCAAGAGTCTAGAACCGTGGTGAGTGTCGCGACTGGCAGTCTGTTGAGGCAATAAACGACGCAATAGGTGCTTCCTGTTTTATACTTGATGTTGAGGTGGAATTGCTGCAAGTATGTGAACAACTTTTGATGGCAGTGATTCTGTAGTTTTCCCTGTGTCTGCATGAACTACAGTGGCTTATGATCAGTGTGGATGACTGTCTCCTTCCCAAGAATGTAATTTCTCCATTGGTGGCATGCTTGCAGAATGGAGTACATTTATTTGTCGTAAGTAGGGTTCTTACAGACAATATCTGACAGTGTCTCACTATGATAGGCCACAGGGTGGCCATGCTGAGTGATAACGGTGCCCACAGCATAGTCTGAAGCATTTGTCTCAATCATAAAGGGATGTTGCAGGTCTGGTAGTGAAAGTACTGGGGTTGAGCACAAACGCTGCTTCAAATAATCGAACGCTTGTTGTTGGGACCAACCCCACACAAATTTCTCCTTACCACCACCCCTGTTTATTTGGCTGAGGGCCCATGCAATATGGGAGAAACCCAACACAAACCTGCGGTAGAAATTAGCAAGTCCCAAGAAGCTATGAATCTCAGTGAGTGTTGTTGGGGCTGGCTAGTCACGAATGACTTGGATCTTGGCTAGATCCACATGTATGCCATGCCGATCAATGATGTAGCCCAGGTAATGGACCCTGTCCATGCTGAAGGAGCATCTTTCGAGGTTTGCATATAGCTTGTGCTGCCGTAGGGTGTGCAGAACCTGCTGAATATGCTGCAAGTGTTCGGCCCAAGTCTTGCTGTGAATTAGAATGTCATCTAGATACACCACTACAAAATTATTGGTGAATGGCCGCAAGATATCATCCATCATCCTCATGAAAGTGGCTGGATCATTTTTCAAACCAAAGGGCATGACCAACCATTCAAAAGGTCAATCCTTTGACTTGAAGGAGGTCTTCCATACATCTGTTTTTTCTATCGGGACCTGGTGGTAGATAGGCTTCAGATCAATCTTACTAAAGTATTTGGCCCCCGTGAGTTGATCAAGGAGGTCATCGATTCACGGAATCAGGTACCGGTTTCTCACAGTGATTTTATTCAGAGCCCGGTAATCAATACAGAGTTGTCAAGTTCCATCTTTCTTTTGTACGAGCACGATTGGGCTCCTGCAAGATGATGAGCTGGGGCGGATGTGCCCCTTGTGGAGCAGTTCCTGGATATGTCGCTTGATCTCCTCATTCTCTAACAAAGAGTGACGATAGACTGTCCCATTGGGAAGCGGTGCACCGGGGGTCATATCGATGGGGTGCTTGACCTGGCAATGTAGAGGTACCCCTGTAGGTGAGGAGAAGATATCCGAGTATTCTTCCATGACCTTATCTACTTGATTCCGTTGTGTGGAGAGGTCATCTGCAGAAACCGTGGATGTGGTTGTGATATTTCTCTTATTCTGAGAGAGAATCACGAAGAAGACAAACTTCACCATCTGAGAGATGACCTTCCTACATTGCTTAACAGAGATCAAGGAAATAGCGCTAGGTGGGACTGCCTCGGGTATCCTGTACAATTTCCTGTTCAAAGTAATAATAACACCACAAGGCTTAGACTCATATACAACATGATGTTTCCATAAATAAGGTTGGCCCAAAAGAACATCACAAACTTCAAGAGGAGCAACATCAAACAATACCTCATCTTTGAAGGGCTTGATGTCGTACGACAGTCGACATTGTTGGTTGACGCGGAGATCGCTTCTTTTCCGGAGCCATCCAATGGTGTAGGGTTGTGGGTGTGGCGTTATTTGCAGTGACAACCGCTTGACAACCTCTACTGATATGAGGTTCTTCTAGCTACCGCTATCAACGATGAAATGCAACAGAGCCTTCTACCCACATCTGTGAATGGAAGAGGCGCTCTCCTTCTTCTGGCTCGTCTGGTTCACCAGGCTGGAGCTTGGTGGTAGCAATGGTGGCACTGGGTTCTACATCAATGATCCGTATTCCCCTTTCTGGTTCTCTCTCAGAGTCAGAATCTGCATCTAATTAAGAGGCTTTCACTTCGGCCACCATCCACTTCTTTGAGCGGCAGTCAGCAATGTTATGCCAAGGGCTCTTATGGGAGTTGCACCACTTCCCGGTATCTTTCTTGTCTTTCCAATGTCCTTATTTTCTTGCGGCTTGTACTGGTTGTCTTGATACTGTCCATCCTTTCTCTTTCCTTTGTTCGATGGGTTGGGGCCACCCTTTCCTGTCTTTTGTTGTGCAGGGTTCCCAGGCCCAAATTGCCACGTCTTTTGTTTGTGCTTCTGCTCGATTTTGACGACATATCGGTAGGCCACACCCATGGATGAGATGTCCAGAAATTCCATTTCAGTCTAGATGTATCTATGCAGAGCACCATGATACTTGAGCACCAGATGTCGCTCCGAATCTTTGATACCCAACTTGGTGCACAAGGTATGGAAGATATTTGTGAAATCTGGCACTGCTTGGTCTCTTTCTTGCCGCAATGTGGTCCATTTGATATATAGGTCGTCATAACTTCCCACAGGGTACTATTGTTCCTTAATAGCATCCATGAACGATTCCCAGGTGGTTGTGACTGAAAATAACGAGTTTTTCTCTATTTTCTTTTTCTCACAGAAAGTTTCCCACCAATCTTTGACATGGGGAACGGCTTTGAGGAGCGCAAAAGTAATCTTTTCTCTATTCGAAAAAATATGAAAAGAAAAGTACCCTTCTAATAGATTCAACCACTTATCTACAGCGTCTGCATCTATCTGATCTTCAAATATAGTAATATCAAAGTTTATTTGTACCTTGAAGGGGGCGGCACCTCTGTTCAAAGAAGATGCATCGCCTGTTGGTAGTCGCCGAAGGATTTGTGCGAAACTATCCATCATATCGTTCCACTATTGCGTGAGGGCTTCGTCAATCAATAGTTTGAAAGGATATCCTATCCTGTCATCTTTCTTTTCTCCTGCCATGGTAGGTCGCTTGGGCATGCAAGAGATTCTCTCCTCAAGAGAAACAAGCTCGTGACCCAACTCTTTGTACTCTGACCTCGTTGGGGACATGCATTAAGATGACAAGGAGCAGACTGCTTTGATACCACTAATCCGGATTTTATGAGCATAACAAAATGAATACAGATTATTAACAGGTGCATAACACAAAATAATAGAGATATAGTAAAACGGGTTTTCTATTCAATAACAAAATCAGCTGAAACTATAAAATGCAACGGAAACAAGCTTGCTGGAATGGTGGCGGCTTATCTCTGAGAAGAGATGTGACGGCGATGCGTATTCACAAGAAGAAGGTTACAATGAGGCTCTTAAGGCCTTTTTTAAAATAAGCAAGAATTCCAAAAACCCTAGACATCCAAAAACCTAACCCTAGGAGATGAAGCACCAAAAGTCATGTGGGCCCCGTTTGGGTAAGCTACTACATCAACTTCCCGGAGTTGTAACTTTTTCATAGGGTCTCCATTTTAGGCGTGTGATAGCCCATTGAAAAGGTATCATCGAGGAGATTCATTGTGGGGGAGAAATCATGCCTTCAGCTATAATTGAAGAGTTCGGTACTGAAAAAACTTAATTTAGGCCCTCAAAATCGCCCCGGAAGTAAAAACTGCTAAAAATAGTAAATTACCAAAAATGTCAGAAAATTGTTTTGAGCCAGTTGGAAAAGGTGGGTGTCCACCGATATCCATATGGATCAGTCTTCCCTCCTTAGGAAGCAATGGTCTCCATTGCATTGAGGTCCCCCATTAGATGATGATATTTCTGCTGAATTTGGCCCAGGGTGAGCCACTTGCCTTGCTGCAGGAGCTGCCCTGCTTTGACGACTCGATAAAGACGGATCCTTTGTTGTCGAGTGCCCTTGATCTGTCTGTCCACAATATGATCATTAGATTCTTTTTGTATGCAGTCGGGGTCGAGGTCTGTTGGTGTCAGTTGTTCTGCTACTTTTGAGGTGTCCAATAATGGTGGGAAATAAGGGCGAAGGAGATCCACGTTGAACATTGGGTGCAGGCCAAGGAAAAGAGAATGTTCAGCTCAAAAGAATTATCCCCCAAGGCCTTGGTGATAGTGTACAGTACATAAAGGAGTGAGAGAAGCTTCCCATGGGGTCCCATAAGGCGTTCTTTCTGCAAGTGCAACCAAACTTTGTCGCCCACCTGAAACTTATGCGGCACCCGATGTTGAGCATGTCATTGTTTGTACTTATCATTGGACTTTTGTACGATATCCTGAACCTATTGGCGGATGTTCTAGATCCACTCAATGAATCAAATGACTTTGTTAGCTTCAGTTGGAGTAGGAGATGAGTCAATCAAGGTGACCGCAAGGGGAAGTGCAACATCTATGGGACCCAATGGTTGGAATCCCAACCCCAATTGAAAGGGGTTGTGGCTGGTTGAGCTATGCAAGGCTCGGTTATAGCTATGTTGGACATAGGGAAGGCTCTCATCCCATGTGCGAGGGTTATTTGAATTATACATGCGAAGGATATGCACAATCATTCGATTTACAACCTCGGTTTGGCCATTTGTCTGGGGGTGGAAGGTCCTGGATTTGGTGAGCTTGGTGTCCAGCAGTGACTAGAGCCTCGACCAGAATGTGCTGTGAAATTGACTATCCCAATCTGAGACAATGGTTTGTGGGATTCCAAAATGTACCCAGACTCGTTCAAAGAAGAGCTTGGCAGTGGCCTCTGTTGTGATGCTCTTCTTGCAGGCAACCAGAATTGCCATCTTAGAAAAGCGATCAACAACGACAAAAACACAGTCATTTCCGCGCTTGGTGGATGGGAGGCCCGACATGTAGTCCATTGAGATGGATTCCCATGGCCTGTAAGGAGTAGGAAGAGGGGTGTACAAGCCCTGTTTCTTAGTGGTCGGTTTGGCAATAGTGCAGGTAGTGCAGGACCTGATATACTTGCCGACCTCTTGTCAAAGTTTCGGCCAGTAGAAATGTTTCTGTAGCATCGCCACTATCTTTTCGATGATGAAGTGCCATGCCACCCGACTGTAGTGGGTTTCCCAGATCAGCTTTTCTCGCTCACTTGATGGAACACAAATATGTCCCAAACGACACAACAACCCATCCTAAAGATGGAAATTATCGACAACTTCATTTGCACCCAAAATTTCGTAGGTGGTGGCGAAGCCAGGGTCTGTCTCATAGAGCCGGGGCCATCCAGATGTCTCATGGCCGCAAGAGTCTAGCACCGTGGTGAGTGTCACGACTGGCGGTCTGCTGAGGCAATCAGTGACGTTATTGGTGCTTCCTGTTTTATACTTGATGCTGAGGTGGAATTCTTGGAAGTATGTGGATGTTGAGGTGGAATTCTTGGAAGTATGTGGACCACTTTTGATGGCGGTGATTCTGCAGTTTTCCTTGTGTCTGCATGAACTGTAGTGGCTTATGATCAGTGCGGATGACTGTCTCCTTCACAAGAATGTAATATCTCCGTTGGCGGCATGCTTTCACAATGGAGTACATATCTTTGTCGTAATTAGGGTACTTACGGACAGTATCTGACAGTGTCTCATTATGATAGGCCACGAGGTGGCCGTGCTGAGTGAGAACGACGCCCACAACATAGTCTGAAGCATTTGTCTCGATCTCAAAGGGATGCTGCAGGTATGGTAGTGAAAGTACTGGGGCTGAGCACAAGTGCTGCTTCAAATCATCGAACGCTTGCTATTGGGACCGGCCCCATGCAAATTTCTCCTTACCACCACCCCTGTTTATTTGGCTGAGGGCCCATGCAATATGGGAGAAACCCAACACAAACC
>SNQJ01S0300935.1:0-10346 GCA_010110895.2 Picea sitchensis
TATGTAATTGTTTATCCTTATGGTTACATTGTTTTGACTTACTTATTTTGTCCCATTATAAAATTCAGATTGCTTTTACATTTTCATTAGTGAATCTACAAATAATTACAAAAATTTAAGAAGGTTCTTTAGTAGCCAAATTTTCTTTGTATGAAGTCCATAGGTAATGATACTTTGAAATTTCTTCGACCTTTCTTAGATGCAATATCTTGAGTTGCAATTCGCCATCATACAATTTTCTAGCCGCACCTTGTTCCAAATCCATGTGCACCTTTTTAATGTAAGCATCATCCATGGTAGCCAGCTTTATTGGTTTTATAAGTTGGTTGTTTAGAACATTCTTATTGATCTCTTTCAATTGTTCAATATCTTGTTTACTATCATCTCTGCCCTATTCTACCTATGCTACCCTGATATTGCTAGGTACTACTTGATTTAGTTCATCCATCACTGACAATCTAAACTATTCTAGGAGACCATTTGATGAATTCCATTATCTAAAACAAATTTTGGTAGCATCCTCTATGGTTTCCTCAATATCTTTATAGGAGGATTTCCATGTGTTGAAAATTATCTGGGTTTTAATATTATCTCTATTATCAAACCTAGGCATATATGAAGGATATGTGTATGTATATATGTCCTACCAATCTATAATTGAATCAAAAATATCCTGGGCATTTTCCTTGTTGTCCTTTTGTTCCACCACCATATCTGACAACTTCAACAAATCATTGTGATATTGATGCATATCATTTAACTCATAGAAGAATTGTCTCTGATCATCCCTTAGATCATCATTAGCTATCGGGGATTCTTCTTTTACTATTTCAAGGATGTTGGTGGTATTTTTTTTTTCTTTTAGTTTAGCTTCTAGAGTCTTTACCTTCTCTACATATTCTATGATCTTCAAATTTTTCTTTTCAAAGAGGACAATTTTCTCCTGGTGTTATGTTCTTGGCTTCTCCATTTCCTGTGAGTGTGACTTCTTCAGGGTTTCCATCTCAGCTCTGTGTAGCTAATATTTCTCATGGGAATGATGTTAGGATATTTAGACACTTAGGAGTTAGTTAGGATCTACTAGGTCTAATGTGTCGTTAGGTAAAAGTGTGTTTCTTAGTGTGTTTTTTTAGTATGCATTAGTATGCATTTGTAGTTAGGAAATATGACGGTCACGATATGTTCCCAACATATAGTGATCTAACGGCTCACATTCTCCTCGATATTAACAACTAAATTGATTTGTGGCTTAACACCTGATTGGTCCATGATATCTATTTAAAGAACATGGAGGGTCATTTTTCTATGATCGATTATGAGAAAAATTCTTTTAAAATATCTCTATAATCTTTTTATTTTGCATTAATAAATTTCTCCAAGTGGCCACGTTGGCTGGGGCCATGGATGTTTCCCCCTAGGGGTTTTACCGCATCAAAATATTGGTGTGTTGATCTTTGATCTAATTTTGTGAGTGGTTACTAAAGATTTTCATCCTCTTTTGGAATACCTATATTTTCGAACATGGTATCAGAGCTTGTTTGAAGACCCACTCTCCTTGTATATCGATATCGTGAAATTGAGTTGGCTCATATCTGGTTTCTACCATTTCTTTACCTTTTTGGGCCGAGAGGACTATTTCATTGCATCCAGAGCACTCGTTTCAGTCAAGAATTATTTTCATTTCACTCAAAAAGGTTTATGTTCGCCCAAGATACAACAATTTCACTCAGATCTGGAGGTATAAAGCCCGAATACGCCCTTTTTAAATTTTTGCAGAGTATTATTTTGGTTTTATTTCATTTTTCTATTTTTTGTTTATGGGTTTCTACTCTTTTGTATCTTCGTATTCTCTTTGCCCCGCGCCCTGTGCAATCTCGGAAAATCATAAACAGATCAGAAAATGTGAATTTTTTGGGTAAGCTAACTGAGATTTAACCCTTGTTGTCATCGAGAAGTGAAAAAAATTTCTTGTGTGAAAAGTGTTTTTTATGACAATGCTCTCCAAGGATTTCTTCCACAACAACGACACCACCACCTCCAATACTCCTTCTAAACAATACAATATGTTTTGTTGGCCCACTTGGTTAAAAATTGTCTTATTAAGTAAGAGGTCTTGAGTTCAAGTCTTTTTTTTGTTACTTTTTTTGAAAAACATTCATGCATCCATTGTAAAGTGTATTTCACTTCAAGTATAAAAGTGAATCACTATAAGTAGCTTTAATATTTTATTTTAAAGTTATTTATTTTGCATGCAACTTTCTTTTATAAAGTAACTTCATTGTATAAAGTGATGCCCGCTTCTTTTTATAAAAGTGGGTCACTTCATAAAGAAACTTATTTGTAAAAGTGAGGTTATTTGGAGGGCTATCACCACTTGGACCAACTCCTACTTGCCACATGGCTCTTTGTTTATCATTTATGTATTTTTTTAAAAGGGCATAACTTTCACATCTGAAGTCCATTTTCAATGTCATTTTTTTAAACCCCCTAATTTTTCGAGATCTTTCCATCCATATTATTAGTTTCAATTTTTAAATATATATTATTTGCATATTTAACATGGATTCTTCCAGCGATCTTTTTCTTACTAGCACCAACTACTTCCAATGGAAATCCTATATGGAGGATTTATTAAGAAGTAAATACATGTATCGGATTACCTTGGGAAGGGAAAAATAACCCATTAATGATGAAAAGAAAGTCAAATGGGATAATAGGAATGATTAATCACGTGGACTGATCGGATTGTCCATCTCTCTTGATTTAAGGTTCTACCTTCAAGAAATTGATGACCCCGATGAAGTTTGGGAAAATATTGAATCTATTTTTTGGCAAACATAATATTATTCGAGCACATCGGTTAGAAAATCAGATATTGAATTTAAGTCCAAAATATTTTTCGTTCATTGAAGACTATCTATCTAAGTTTAAAACACTTAGAATTTTATGTGAAGAGTGTAACATAAAGCTGGAGGAAGAACATTGCATCTATATTATTCTTTCTAAGCTAGGTATTGCATATTATGTGTTTGTGTCTACCTTTTATGCCATGAGAGAGGCTCTAGGGAAAGCTTATAAAAAACCCACCCTTGAGTCATTTTGTGATGCTTTGATTGGAGAGAAATATAAGCTTGTACAACTTGGAGTGATTGGCATTGCAGGTACCTCCAACAAAGCCTTAGTATCCCAACATAAAGATAAACTCAAGACTACCAAGAAGCAACATCCTCACCACAACAAAAATAAAAACAAGGGTCCCAAACCCACTCAGACAACTTCATCTCCTAACAATGACAAAGGAGAAAAATCTAAAAATAAGAAGACTAATAGAAATTGCAACTTTTGTGGGAAATATGGTCATGATGAGTCTAAATGTTTCAAGAAGATGACAACTTTAGAAGCAACGATGAAGAAGCACAAAATCAATATTGATTCTACTTCTTCTTCTTCTTCTTCTTCTCATGGACATGCACTTTCTACTTTTGGTTTCTCCTTCAATGCAACTTCTACCTCTTCTTCTGATGAGTGGATTATTGAATCTGGAGCATCTTATCATATGGCTAAGGAGAAATCCATATTTTCTACTCTAAATGAATGTAACACCAAGAAAATATTTGTTGGTCATGATAGATCTCTAAGTATTGTAGGATCTAGAATAGTTCAGGTAGATAATGGCCATTTCAATGATGTATTATGTATTCCAAGTCTTTCATGTAACCTTCTATCATTATATCAAATCACTCATTTAGGTGAAGGTAAAACCGTAGAATTTTCACCTCACCAAGTTGTAATCAAGGATCCCAAATATCCTCAACATGTTCTTGCAACTGTAATTGTTGATTATATTACCAAGCTGTACAAGTTTCACAACTTTGGGTCATCATATTTTCCATCATTTTTTATTTCTCATAGCGATGACTTGACCAAACTTTGGCATGAGTGGTTTGGTCATCTAAATGATCGCTCATTACAACAACTATGTAATCAACATATGGTGATTAGTCTTCCTCTTGTTTCATGCAGAGATGGTGTTTGTGTCAGTTGTGTTCTCAACAAACATCATTGAGACAATTTTGACAAGCATGCCTCTTGGAATGCCTCGGGCCCTTTGCAGTTTCTTCACAGTGATTTGTGTGGTCCACTTTCTTCTCCTTCTTTTTTTGGGTGCTAGTATTTCTTAACTTTCATTGATGACTTTTCGAGACATACTTGGGTTTACTTATTAAAACTTAAGAGTGAATTTTTTGACAAGTTTCTGTCCTAGAAGGCCCTTGTAGAAAAGTAATATGGACATCAAATTCAAAGGTTAAGAACAAATAATGGAGGCGAATATGTGAATAATAATTTTACAAGTTATTGCACTACACAAGGCATCCAAATGCAACATATTGTTCCATATACACCACAACAAAATGGTGTTGTCGAGATAAAGAACCACACATTAAAAAAAATGGATAGTTGTATGATCCAATCTAAGGGATTAAGTCTAAAGTATTGGGAGAAAGCCATCAAATGTGCAAATTACATAGTAAATTGCACTTACACAAATGATCTTAAAAATATAACACCAGAAGAAGCATGGACTAAAATTAAACTTGATGTAAGTCACTTCTGTCTGTTTGGTAGTATATCATGGGCTCACATTCTTCATGAGAAAAGGAAAGCATTGGATCCTAAAAGTGAGAAGTGTATATTTGTTGGTTATTCTGAAGATGTCAAAGGTTACATTCTTCTTCAACCACATTGTAATGAAATTATTATTATAAGAGATGTTAAATTTGATGAAAATATCTTGGCTTGCGAGCCTAATTCAAAGATTGTGCCTTCTTCGAACTACGAGCCATCTTCGACGTTTGTGCCTTATTCTGTTTCTATGATGGTTTCTTCTTTAGATGATGCAGTGAGGATGAAAATCCACCTCTTCTTTCCCACCTTCCTCTAGATGAGTCCATTGAACCTAAACCAACACCAACACCATTGCTTCCTAGATGAGTCCATTCAACACGAGAAGCAATTGGTGATCTTGTCAGTGGTCCTTCAAATCAATGTCAGACATGTTCATAGTTCCAGTGAGCCTCTTCTCTTTTGGTTCAAGTTTCAGAGACTCATGATCTAGAGACATTTTCAAAAGCTTCAGGTCATCCATATTGAGATATGACAATGAATGAAGAGTATCGTTCGTTAATGGAAAACGATACTTGGTATCTTGTACCTCTTCCGAAAGGAAGAAAATTTATCAAATGTAAATGGGTATATAGAGCTAAGTATGCATAAGATGGAAGTGTTGAAAGACACAAGGCTTGGTTAGTTTCCAAAGGATTTTCCCAAGTTGAAGGAATTGACTATAATTAAACCTTTTCCCCTGTAGCCAAGAGAATTACATCTGCCTTGTTCTTTCCCTTGTTGCCTAACATAAATGGGACATCCATCAAATGGATGTTAAATCCTCCTCCTTGAATAGGGATTTGCAAGAATAAATATACATGTAACAACCTCTTGGATAGGTCCATAATGACTCTAGCCTTGTTGGTATCCTTAAGAAATATATTTATGGTCTTGAGAAAGCTCCCCAAGCTTGGTATGACAAAATGGATAACTTTCTTATTGACACTGGATTTTCTAGATTCCATTATGATCCTAATGTCTATAAAAAGAAAGTAAGAATCCATCTCATAATCATTTTTCTTTATGTTGATTACCTTATCGTTACTGGTAGTGTCTCAAAAATTTTAAACCATGTGAAAATAAGACTTAAGAATAAATTTGAAATGACAGACTTAGTATTTTTTCACTATTTCCTTGGCCTCCAAGTTTTGCAAAACACTGAAGGAATTTTTCTTTCCCAGTCTAAGTATGCTTGTGACCTTATTCATCGCTTCCACATGGAAGATTGCAAACCAGCCCCTTCTACCTTCCAATATGGATTCAAGCTTGTTGGCACATGTACTTCTCCCGAATTTGATGCCACTTTGTATCATCAGTTAGTTGGTATCCTCTTATACTTGACTCATACTCGTCCTGATATTTCCTTTGTTGTTGGTCTTGTTTCCCGGCATATGAAAACACCCCATGAAATCCATTGGAAAGAAACTAAAAGAATAATTTAGTATGTCTGGGGTACAGTTCAGTTCAAGATACATTATAGTTCAAGGGGGACTCCTTTATTGGTTGGTTTCACTGATTCAAATTGGGTGGGAAACTCTGATGATCAAAAGTCTATTGTAGGTTATGTTTTCAGCCTTGGTTCAAGAACTATCACTTGGGACTATAAGAAACAAAATGCTATTGCACTTTCTTCAACATAAGAAGAGTACAAAGAAACGATAAATGAAAGTCAGGAAGCCTTGTGGCTTTGATAGATCCTTTCAAAGTTTGGATTCCAACAAAAACATATGACTAGCCTTGGGTGCGACAATCAGAGTGTCATCAATCTTGCCAAAGACCCAATTAAACATCATCACAACAAATGCATCTAGCTACACATGCACTTAATCAGAAAGCTCATTCATGATCGAATTATTGAAGTTCACTTTTTCCCTACAAAAGATCAAGTTGCAGACATTTTCACAAACTCTCTTACATAAGCGAAGTTTTCCAAACTTCAATCTATGTTAGGATATCAGGAAGTGTCATTAAGAAGGGATAAGCTCTAATTCCTCCTTCCTTCTCCAATTGTGTCACTTTTGTAAATCCTTCAATCCTATCCCAAGTTGTTCTTAAGGGGGGATGTCAGGATATTTAGACACTTAGGAGTTAGTTAAGATCTACTTGGTTTAATGTGTCGTTAGGTAAAAGAGTGTTTCTTTAGTATGCATTAGTAGTTAGGAAATCCAACAATCACAATATGTTCCCGACATGGAGTGATCTGACGGCTCAAATACTCCTAGATCTTAATGAACATTGATATGTGGCTTAAAACCCAATTGGTCCATTATCTCTATTTAAAGAGAATTGAAGGTCATTTGTCGATGATCAATTGTGAGAAACTCTCTTGTAAAATATCTCTATAATATTTTACTTTTTCATTAATAAATTGCTCCAAGTGGTCGCGTTGGTTGGGGCCATGGATGTTCCCCGTAGGGGTTTTACCACATAAAAATATCAATGCTTTGTTCTTTGATCTGGTTGTGTGAATGGTTACTGAAGGTGTTTTCCTCTGTTGGAATACATGTGTTGTCGAACACATGATGCCTAAAATCATCTTCCAATTGGGATTTCTATTACTTCCTCTACTCCTCCAAATCTAATATGTTTTCCTTATAAGTATCTAGAGTGGCGATGAGTTCACTAACAATTATTTAAATTTCCCTTGAAAATGCACTTAGGGTAGAGGTTGTATCTTCAACGTTCCTTATAGGGTCTTTCCCCAAGTTCCATGAAATTATCTGATAGGATGCCTCCTTTGTGGGAGTTTCTTTTTTTCTCATTCTCTTTGTTTATCTCTTGAAAATACCTCTTTTTGATTTTCTTAAAAAATATTCTCTTAAGGGCACGATAGCATCATCAAATTCTATAAAATGAGAAGCAGAGTAAGAGAAACGAAGTGATATTGTGTTGAGAGGGGTACAAGGATTTATAGGAGAACCAATCAATGTGACTCCCTTTGTAGTGCCAAGGATATCCCCTTTTCCTTTGTCTTCTTCTAATCTCCTCTTCTTTTGTCTCTCTGCTTCAACTATCTCTTCTTCTTTATTTTTCCTCTCCTCCTTTGCTTTCTTTTTTCTTCCTCCTTTATCTTGTATTCTTCTTTTGCAACTTTTCAGACTGCTTCTTCTTATCTTCAATTTTCTTATTTTCGTTTTCTTCCCTCATTCTTTTTTCTTCTTCCTCTGCTTTATTCATGTCTTCTTTTGCTTTCCTTTTGTCATCTTCTTATTCCTACTACTTCTTGGATTCTCCCTTATTTTTTTCAATGACCAATAATTATTTTCTCTACTCATTGGCCATATTCCTTATCACCTCTCGGCAATCCTGTAACTTTTCCTTTTCTTGGTTTTCTTGCTTGTTAGCCAAGAACTCTTCATAGGACACAAATCCTTGAAAAATGGTATCCAAGACATCAAGACCATGTTGGAAAGGAGGTTTTAATCCCTAGGTTCTAATATGTTCTCCTACCACACCTCTAGGATCATGGCCTATATGAACACATGTATATAGACAGAAAGCCTTGAGAGATGTTGCTTCCTTTTTGTCTTAGGGAACATTTAGTAAGATGAACATTCCCACTTTGATGGGAAACTTTGGCCATATCCTTTTGGAATTGGAAAATAAGAATACAATAACCCTTATTCTCATTATTTGATATGCAATCTCCCTCATAATCACTCTATCTAGGACATATTTGGGAAATATACGGGGGGGAAAGTGCACCCAAATATCCTGAACTATGTATATTGTTTGTCCATATACCTGTCTCCAATATCCCTGAGGGATTCAACGAATCCCCATGACAATCTTGTAGATTTTAACCTTGTACAATATTTACTGCAAATATATTTTTAGTAAAAGAACATAAAAGATACAATGGAAAAAACAAACATTACACATATATTTTTCCCCTCGAAACCCAAATCAGGAAAACCAACATATTCTATACTCATTCATAGTGATACATTGTTTACAATACAATATACATATAGGAGCCAACGACATCCAAAACCCTAACCCAATGACTTGGATTAGTCAACAACCCTAATTCCTTAATCAGAAATAGAAAACCATCAGAAAAGAAACCATGTGCCGAAAAACCACCTAAATATGTGACATGTTTCCCGAGGCAGAAATTTTTTTCTCAGGGGTAGCCCCTGCGCGCCCAACACAACGCATACACTACTACTCATGCAAAGAATATAACACATACCCAACAAGTATCTGTAGGGGTTGATTGAATATGACAAAGAATAGGAGTGCCATAAAGTGATCACATATGTCATAGAAGTGTTTCTTATAATGACTCTCCCTCAATTCATAACATTATATGTGTATAGGAGGTAAATTAGGATTCCAGTCCCAACCTGTTGTAGGAAAAGTAATGGAAAAAAAAATATAATCAATTAAACACGTTGACATATAAAAACCTAGTTTTTTATCCTTGGAGCCTCCCTAACAGCCTTAAAGATGTTAGATGATAAGAATTGGGCCTAGTTGAAGACGTGTCTTGCTTCATATACATAGTGAGCAATAGGTACCCACTCCAGCTTGAAATGTGTGGATCATTCTTCTCCATACAATCTGCAAATCAATGTTTCCAATAGCCAGAAGGGTTCCTTAAAATATTGGATAGGATATATTCTATTATATTTTACATTGAAGGACTTGTATTCATTTCACCATTCCTTGATTAACTATGTCATTTTGAGATTTTCCTTTTTGAAGGTATCCAACAATTATTTTTTCAAGTATATGTCGAGTTTCTGCAACTGATACCTTTTATGTATGTTTTATGGTAGCAATGAGGTGATTGAGACCCATGCTTCATTTAGTATTGTATATGTGTTTGAGTCTAGATGGGAATAAACTCATCTGACTACATCGTTGTAAGGAAAGATGACAGGTCTTGCATCAATGGCATATGACCCACTTTTCTTGATGTTCTTGTATACCTCTAGGTCCTCATCGTCCCGTGGAAAATCTTCCTAGACAAATATTTGTATATTTCTTCCATGTTGGGAATTTCTGGAGGCCATTATGGTAATTAGTATCTGTCAACAACATGCTATATAGACTCTTCCCTTGGGCACCAACGTTCTCAACATGTGGATTTCCCCTTCTCATTTGTGCTCTCGACATTCTATGTTGTTGAGAAACCTGTAGAATTCAACACACCATAAGGGTTTTGTAATAGAACTTGAAATCATCGTAAATTTGCAGAATATCATAAATAGGAATTCACAATTCGCTCACGGGAATTTTCACAGAATTCTTTTTCACACTTTAATTCGAGAAATGACTATTTCAATGCTCAAATTAGGTTAATATTACTTACTCACCAAATTTATTCCTTGTAATTAATGAATTCATATTTGAACTCATAGCAAGTGGGAAACGCACAAGGTCATCGATGCTTTTGGAAGAACATGCTTGCGGGAAGATGAGTTTTAGAAATAATAATATTGTGGGAAAATGAACATTCGAATGGGTAAGATTGCGGGAGGATTGTCTTCGAGAAAACCTCTTCATATAGATAGGATTGCAAGAAAAAACCTTTCGGGAAAAGGCCTTTTGGAATGGAGAAGAGTGATCATTCGAAAGAAAAACCCCAAAAATATTCTCTTAAGGAATATTCATAGGTAACGCCTCGGGAAGAGCGCTAAATATATGATTAACAAGGGTAAATGGTAATTTCA
>SNQJ01S0300937.1:0-10346 GCA_010110895.2 Picea sitchensis
TAATCAGGTGCATGAGACCATTGTGTATAAGCTACTAGCTGCACATATGCTACAATCTCGGACTGTTGTTCTGGGTTAATGATAGCTGAAGTCTCGGCCATGAAATTGCCGAAGAAGGTATCCATCCCTTGTATTTCGGGTGAATCGGCAAAAGGTGTAAATGGTTCGTTGGGATCATTCAAATCTGTGACCGTGAACTTAAGGTAGTGTTCACGATTTACCTTGATTTTGTTGGGCTTGTCATTCTCTGGAAGCCACAGGTCAGACCAATCTGTCGCGAAATAGCCGTGTAGTTTCTCCGACCAGTCCCTGCTTAAAAAAAGACCATACACTTCTGGAATATCCACAACAATAATATCAATAACTTGATGAACTTTGGGGTTAGACGATAATCTTATAAGCACATTCCTTAATTCGCCTATGACTTTAACACTAGTTCGATCAAGTTGGATGAATTTTAAAGTGGATGGTTCAACTTCAGAGTTAATATTCTGACACACAGACCATGGCATCACATTGGATGACGCTCCTGAGTCTACCATACAATTGTGCATGTTTCTATTAAATATTTCGAAAGTTAACAAAAATGGAGGTACATTCCTGCGAGTACTAAGTGTGGAGGCTTGTGGCCTTTTACTCATGGTTTATAAAGCTAATTTATCTACATTTGTTACATTATTTACAGGAAAGCTTCCTTTATCGTGAGGATCAGGAATATTCTTAGCGGAAGTCTTCTGAAGAACTTTGTTCTGTACAACCTTGTTATTGTTTGAATCACCATTTTTTCTATTCTCTGCGATATTCTGTAACATTTTTTGTAGCAGAAATGGAAATTTTAATAACTCATAAACATAAATGTTATCCCTTAACTTTTTAAGATCTTCAACTAAATCATAATCTAAGTTGGGGTTTACATGACTCTGTTTAGTCTCAGCTGATTTAGATTTCTTTGGGGGGAAAGTCGTAGTGTTTTTGGAAGAAGGTTTGTTTGTTGTCTTACTCCTAGTATTGTAGGGATGTATTGTCTCGAAGTTAGCCTGAAAAATACTATCTGAGAAGTGTCCAAAAATGTTCGGAGAAGATTGCTCTTCTTCTTGAACTGTCTCTTGTTTAACAACCTCCTCAGGAATCTCAAGAGGCATCAAGTTATCCTGGGCTTCTAGAATGGTTTGAAGGGCAAATTGAAAACTTTCTAGGTTCAGCCCCTCAGTATTTGGATTAGGTCGGTTGGTGGGAAAAGACTTCCTGAACGGGGGTTTGTAAGGCCCTTTGCTCGAAGAAGCTTCTTCGGCTGTCCTTTTCAAATATATAACTTGATTTGACAGTTTTTGAACGACTTTCTTTAAGTTTTCTAAATATGAGCTTTCAGGTTGTGTTTTATTTTGAGCAAGTCTAGGGAGAATTTCGATCTTCTTTTTGGAAGATGAACTAGTCTCTGTTTCGTTGCTAGTAGTGTCCTTCAAACTAAGGATGTATTTTTCAATTTGGTTGGTCTCTTCAAAGGCTTCTAACAATGTGGCTTTCTTAGATTGTTTTACCCAAATGGCTATACTTTGATGCAAGGCTTTAGTATAGTATGCTATGATAAGATTCTCGGCGGGCATCGAATCAGTAGGGATTCGGTTCTTTAGTGTTAAGAATCTTTGATTAAAGTCTTTAATTTTTTCTTTTGGGTTCATTTTTAAGATAGAAAGCTCCATGACTAGAACTTCCAGGGACTTATCGTCACCGAACTTCTCAAGAAAGCAATATTCGAATTTCTCCCATGACACGATGGTATGGGGTTGCTAGGCAAAGTACCAAGTAGAGGCATTGCCCTCGAAAGTATAGGGAAACAACCTACAAACTATGTCTTCATGCTCGACATTACGGAGTCTAATGGCTAACATAAATTTTTTAATGTGATCTTCTGCGATATGTTTAGAGTCAGGGTCAAACTTGGGAAGCCACTTCTCCGGATGTTTGGGTAAGGGGTGTTGAGGCCCAGGTATGGCTACTGCATCCTGGTCGAGCCAAGGTCTAGCAGGATTGTTCTGGTTGGCCATTGGTGTAGGCGATGTAGAAGGCTAAGAAGGGTAACTGCCTTCGTCAGAAGAGTCTTCTCCAGAAGAAGAAGGAGATGATGGAGGTGGTGAGGGTGGTATTCCAATTCCTCCTGCAACAGGAGTGAGGATTGGATCTGTAGGGTTTAAATTGAGGTTAGTGCCTCCAAGTTGTTCTCTGATGTCAGAGAAGTCTAAAGTTTGGTCCAAAGGTCGATTTGGTTGCCTCAAATGGGTGAAGGAACTATGTGTTCTTAAGATAGATTGGCGGACAATCTCTTGCACGTCACCACCTGTAGGATTTGGGGTTACTGGTTCAACTGTGATCCGTAGATCCTCGTTTGATGTGGTTGTTGTTTGAGGGATGATGTTATCGTTTGAATGATTTCTTGTCACTATAGGTGAGCATTTGGGTGGTGGAGGAGTCTTACGACCACCTCGTGCCATTAATAATTTCCAGGCCCTCCTTCTAGCGCCATTTGTTGACAGGCGAAAATGAACGCTCGCCAACTCGAAGAGTGGATCCGGTCCGAGGTTGTCTAAATATCCCAATACGATTGGGATGATCCACCCTGACGGGTTTAGCGGCTCCATTGGCTGATCTAAGTCCTAGGAAAATGAAAGAAAAACTAACTAAAAGAATTAATCTAAATGAAAAACAATAATTAAAGAAAACTATAAACAAATCTGAAATAAATATATACAATTTACTGTCTAATACTATAATAATTCTATGAAATTAAATGTTCAACTATCAACAGAATTAGATCTTAATCACAAATGTACAATATTAACAGATTACAGATTTTACATGAAAACCTGCTAAAATTATTTGTGAGTTGTCCTGTGACAGCAAAACTGTTTTTTGATTTTATAATTTTATGAGAAAGAAATAAAATGAAAACTAACTAAGCTGGGCAATTAAAATAATAATCCTAACTATAAATCTGAACTATATATATCTATCTAGACTACTCAAATAAAACTAATAAACTAACCTGTAATAACGCTTTCCAATTTGTCCTGTGTAAAGGATCCAGTTCAGTTGTTCGATGGGAGGAAGCCCGCACTAGATTCTCTGCAAGCTTCTTGTAAACAGGAAGCAACAATGCTCTTCTGAATATCAATAACAGAACAAACAAGACATAAAATTGACAACAATCTTATGATTTACAAATCATCGCATTTAGATAAATCTGTGTGCAAAGATCTGTACAAAAATGATTCATTTAACGAAGAAGGTAAACCTTTAATTCCTTAAATTGAAACAAAGCAAATGGTGTATTTTTTAAAATAAGAGAGATCAGATATGGACAACACATAAACTAAATCACATCAACTTGCAATGAATCATGATAGCTAAAGTAGTCGATAATTGATTGCAAACTGATATGAAAAAAACATGAAATAAAAGTTTGATATATTGAAAGCTAAAGCTGTTACATGACATCAACTTTCATCCCAGTCTGTATCATCATAAATCCATAGTATTGTTCTCCCAACAGTGATGATGGGTCCATTACAAAAAATAATGAGTATTTAAAGGCCACATGGTAAAACATCCCTGTGGGAATCATCAAAAACAGTGTACAAAAAATCTGGGAACAATCTTCCAAGTCTTCTCTATTTCTAACTCAAGCTAACAACTTAAAACAAAACTATATCTAAACTGCTACAGCATGTCCAATTTTTCAATGAAATTCGTAGGTACCAGTGGGTGGACAAAAATACACAAGTTTAGATAATGTTTTATTGATAAAATTAACAAAAATCAAAATCTTAAGACTAGCTACAGAATCTTGCGATTCTGTAGCTGGTCTAATTTGAAAACAGGACCGTTTTAAATCAATTCAAAACTAAAAGACATATATTCGAACTGTTAAACAAATCTTTAATTGCTAATTGAAAACAAAACGAATCATTTAAACCAAAACTTCCATGCTAATTGAGAGCAAACGAAATCGTGTTTGAATCTATTTCAATCGAAACAAACCCTAAACGAATATCCAGTAAATCTCTGGTAAGAATTCAATATAGACATAATATGTCAATCCAATCATTTTTTAAATCGAAACCATCAGAGCTGTATCAAATCTATCTTTGATACCAATCCAACTCATACAAATAATTATGCTATTTCAATGCACACAACAATCGTTTGCAAATCAAATCAAACAGGAATGAATCGAACTAACTCGGGGGTCGACACAATCGTTATGCAAAATCGTATCAATCAAAACATAGCTACACGATTTTAGCAAACAAATCTTTTATACAGGTCGAATGCAATCATGGTCCAAACGAAAATACTTATTCAAAATCAAATAGAATCGTTTCTAGTAAATCGAAGTCAACAGGATTATTTTGAATCTATTAAAAACAAACAGAACTAATCGAAAGCAAAACCCAATCGACTACCTTGATTCAAACCTACAAAATTGTTTCAAAAGCAAACCAAACAGAATCGAAAACAAACAAATCGTTTATACTAATATGAGAACAATAAAATTGCATTAACCAAATCATAGTTGTGTCCGAGTTTAGCAAACAAATCTTCTGTACATGATTCATAACGATATCATTTTTGGTAAAACGAAAATAACAGAGTCGTTTTGAATTTATTAAAAACGAACAGAACTAATTGAAGACAAAACCCAATCAGTTATATTAATTCAAACCAACTCATAAAACAAAATCGATGTTGAAACACATACCTGGGCATTAATAAAATTCTTCGATCATGATAACTTTGAATTGACAAAGGTCGTTGCTGCCTCGACGTTTATGAAGACAATTGAACCGGTGGTCTTTTGTTTTCTCTCGTTGGTTTGAAGCCTGTCTCTCTCTTTTGACAGCACTGTAACTCGTTCCTCTAACGATTTGATCTTAGATTGCAACAGGGGAGGTCGGTGTAATAACGTTCAAGCCAGGCATTACATTGAGCACACGGTGATTGATCGGGCTTTGGCATCACAGGCAAGGGTTCTTTCAACTTACCATGGGTTTGATTATGAAGCTTAATTCCCAGGTAGTTAGGGTCGTTTTTGAGGCACGGAGGTAAGTTGGAGACATAGTCATAGGTTTCCATAGAGCATAGGCCATGATAATAGGGATATTCCTCGGCTAGGAAATGCTCAATATCGGAGTTCGAGTCCTCTCTTAAGACTATTGGCTTTTGGTCAACGTTTTGCTTGGGCTTGTTCCTGGCACATCTGGATATCCATTGTGCATTTTTCTTCCCTTTATTGTTGACACTAGTATCACCCTTACCTTTCTTCCTCACAGGCTTCTTAGTGGTCTTAGTCTTGTCTTTAGCACACAAGTCATCCATGGTATCGGGTAGGTCAAGGTTGGGGCAATTTGAGGGTTTGACAGGGGGTAGAGGGATATGAAGTGGCACGGCTGGCCCAACCAGAGTCTCAGTAACCACAAACTTTTCCACTTGGACACACTCGGGAGTGGCAAAGCCATTCCTTGATAGGAAGGCTTGCCAACTATCACCACTAAGGCTCAAATGGTGGACGATAATGAGTTTGATCAAGCAGTGATGGAAAAGGCTGCTATCAGCCTTCTCATGCTTGAATCTTTTGGACATCTTATACAGACTACGTAAAAGATAATGTGGCATATTCAGAGGGTAGCCTATAAAATTCATCAATAACCGAAGATGATACAGAAATACCAAGCCATAACAACTTTCGCAGGTCACAAACTCCTTAACAATTGCCAAAAGATCGTGCCACCTGGGTTTGAGGGTACTGAGAGGCATACCTCTATCACAGCTAACAATCTTTCTTGATGTGAATAGGCGCGACCACAACACCTCGTCTACTTTGGAATTTTTAAACCACCTTTTCCCTGTAGCTGGTAGTCCTGTAGTTGAGCTTATGAATTCCTCATTTAGCTCGAGCTGTATGTCTCCAACCTTAGCCCTGTAACCGTCGAAGGTGAGGGCAAATTGTTGGGCAACCAAAAGGTTGAAACCCTCAAATCTCTGGATAAACACCAGCCAGCCACTATTTTCCAAATATTCATGGGCATTGTCGAACAGCAGGAGTGTTTGGCTGCCATTAGGCTCTATGCGCACCACAGGTGCCATAGGCAAGGGCACACAGTGAGCTGGGTAAACGGGCAAGAGTTTGGACAGGGTAAACGCAGGATCGGATAGCTCACAGACCTCCCCGAAACCAACAGAGGTAACCTGGGATAGGAGGGAGGCATTAATGCCCAAGTGTGCGAGGGTGGTGGAACTAGATTAGCCCATGCAAAACAGTCATATCCAAATGTACAACCGACGGCGCATATGGTGATTCAGATCACTATTGGTATATGCCAATAAAACAACCATTGAAAACTATGGTGAGTCAACCCGCGTGTTTGCATAAGTATAGTGTTTGCATGTTTTTTTTTAAATCAAAACAATATTTCGAATAAGGATTTGACCATAAAACTTATGCTATGCATGAAACTATTGAATTAAGGGTCTAACCATCATGTTAATACGTTTTTATGAGACCATGAATTTGATCAAAAACAATAGAACATCAAACCACCATTGAATCAAAGACTCAATTGTAATGATTAGACCATCACCACGGTCTTATAAAAACAATGAAGTCATATTAACAACAAAAAAAGTCAAATGAGTAAAGGTTTTGGTGTCTTGCCAACTGTGTGACTATAATTGAATTGGAAATGCAATGAACACATAGACAAGAGTGACCATAATAATCCATAATAATGCACAAGATAATCATGTCGTTACATCCAAAAGATTGCAATGAGAATCAAGGGTTCCAAAATTCTTGTATAGGCAGCTTATAAAGATAGGGTAAAAATGTGAAATGGCTGCCAACAGTATCGTGAATACTTTCCCCTCCACATTCACCTCATGTAAGACCCTAAGAATATAGGCAACTAAGGCTACCAAAAACAACAATTATGCCTGAGGGAACAGTCGACAGTCCGATCCACACGCAAGGGCAGGGTATCTAGCCTAAAATCAACTTGAGAGGATTTCACTCATCATTGTGGGTACACCTTCAAGTGACCCCCATAATACATGCAATCTCTACACCGAGATTAACAAAGAAGGGTGAGTAACTCTACCAGTCTTAATGCGACCTCATGATTGACCCTTGTGTGAGAAGGGCTTCCCAGGACAAAATGTTGCAAATGGAATTTGAAACTCCCTATCACAAGATACTATTGTGTGTTTTGTGCTTTGGAGAGTGTGTCTCACTGCCTATTCCAAAGCTCTAGCCTAGCTAATATTGGTGTAAGAGAGCCCTAGAAAAAATACTAGTTAAGTTTTAGATTTTCGCAAAAAAATTTAAAGGTTGTTGTTACTCAAGGGGGGGGGGAATGAAATTGATGTTGTGTAAGACCTTGACCCAAAAATATGAAAATATATAATGAATGATGCAAATTGTTTGTTCATTGAATTCTATCTACAACAGGGAGAAGGTTTTGCTGGAATGATGTAAATTACGAAATACACTTCCTTTTCTTCAAACGAACATAATTTCAAACAACCAATAACAATGAAGTTCTACAACGTTCTCTTCATTTAAATGAAACAAATTTTCTTGTATATGATTATTCAAAGAATAGATAATCTTGAATCTTTCATTTCTAAGACCAGATCAAGGGCACAACACAAATATTCCAAGAAAAATGTATACCTTCAACAAACACCCAAATCAAAACTTTCAATGAAGATAAAAATAAAAATAAATGATGAGAAAGTATTTCTCTGAATGCAAATGAAGAAATAACCTCTCAATAATCAAGCAATCTAGAATACGTAATCAATCCAAAACTACAAATCCAATTCAATATTTTTAATTGAACAAGCACTCAGATACAAGATCAGAGATTATACCCTTGTTATTAAAAATCAAAAACGAAAACTGGAAAACAAGTAAGAAAGGTGTTTGATCTCTGAAGACCAATGAACAGTGTGTTGAGCACGATAAATAGTCAAATATTGGTTAAAAAGTCACCCCCAGCTGACTAAAGTAGAAACTGAGTATTACCAGAGGTCAAAACCCCACTCAAAAATTATTTCAGACACTGCTGCAGGCCAGCAGTACATCACAGTGTGGAAATCTAGAGCTTCTACAGGCCAGAAACTAGAAAAGTGCAGAAAGTACACACTGGAGAAAACAGCTAGGGTGTGGAAATTGATGGTTTCCATAGGCTAGGTATAATGTGCAGTGCGGACACGTTTGAAAATCAAGGAATTTTGAGAAAAAGGAAAAAAATATCTGTGAACTTTTAAACTCAGAGAGTCTGAATGGATCTCCCACAGACTCAGAGACTAAATTTAGATAAAAAAGAGTAGGCAAAAACAAATGGCCAACAAAAAACCACAATCAAGTCGTATTCCCCAGTGGAGTTGCCAATTTTGTTATAGGATAAATCGGTAAATGCGGACATGAACTAATCTCCCTAGATCCACTTGGATCTAGAACAAAACAGGACATGACATGATGTTTTCCCTAGATTACAATCATTGATCTAACTATCAAAGAAGGAATTGATGACTTACTTTTAAGATCGCTTCCTTGTATCTTTGTTGTTCCCGTTTCGCTTCAATGCTCTTGTGAAACTAGATCTGCAGTGACACAAACCAACCAAAGTGAAAGCAACTACGATAGATTCAATGAAAACCTAAACATGTGATCAAGGAATCATGTAATAAAATAAGAATGATTTTATGGGAAAGAAACATGTCATTGTTTTGTATTGAATAAAAGTGGAAGATACAACCAAAACGCCTTGATGTCGCAAGTTCCCTTTTAGTGGTCCTTTGTTCCAACACACACTTGTATTTGTTCCATAGTTTGCATTAAGGTGATCTCCAAAGGCTTGATGGATGAATGCAGACCTCAAACATCAACTGAAATAGTATTCTTCACACAATATCCAGCCTATTCTTTCAGCAATCCTTTTGCTCAAGTTTGTTCAACTGTGCTTAACCTTTTCCATGAGAATCCCATCATTATATAGGAGAAGCTGAAGTGGTTAAAGAGATGAGGATGATCCCACCAGATCAGAGAATTTGGTAGGATCGTAACCACAGGAACGCCACCTCACATTCCAGAAGATTCCCCTTCTAAAAACCTCTAGAAACTCTTTCCTCTTTTGGCTTTCATACGCTACCGCACCCTACTTATATAGAAGCTTGTGGAAATCCTGTGGACCAGTTATAGAGCAACCTGCGGAAATTAGTGATTTTCGCACTGTATAATATGGGCAGCTTGTGAAATCCTTTCAAAAAATAGGTTTGCAGAGGAGGAAAATAGTCACTCTTCTCAGGAAAGAGATGATCATGAGGGCATGACTACATGATTGTAAGGTCATCAACAAGGTGACCAAAATAATGTGTAACACTTGTGATCATACAAGAATGAGTACTAAGTTGAGTCAGAAATATATTGGGAGTCCTTCGACTCCCATACCTTCTGTAGTTAATGGAACTCCTTCGACGCCTTCAACCACTATGGTTGTAGTTCCAGAGGTTCCAGTCATCACTCCTATCTATCCTTTGGTTGCTACTCAACCCATAGTAACGAACCCTTTTGGGTCTCTTTTTGGTACGCCTGGATACAATTCTCAGTCCATTCCTTCGGTCTCTAACCCTTTCTCTTTTGTTATTTCAAATATGACATCACAAATTTCATCTTCCATTCCAATGAATAATACAAATCCTAGTATTGGGCCTGAAGGCATGGCTCCTCCACATATTCCACTTTCGTTTGGTGGAGCTCAATTTCCCTAAATGACTCCTACAACTGGAAGCCAACTTCCTTTCCCTCCTAGGTCTAATCCTAGTCTCAATGCTCCCGGATGGAGTAATCAACCAGGCAGACAAGCTATTGCCTATATTGCATACTTTCCACCTTCCTCCTCCACACTAATTCTAGCCAACACGTTTGGTATGACGAATCCACCTCTATCCTCCAGATTTCCACTCAGGGGGGGGTCAGTTTCATACTATGGGAAACCCCCATCTTGGAGCCACTCCAGTTGGGGGGAATGTTTATAACCCTCATTATAACATTCCTACATGTATGTTTCCCATGCAACCTCTTATGAATCAGTTTGGAGGAGGATATTACCATACCAAACAGGGCCATGGTGCATATTAGAACCCTAGATGGGATGCAATCCTTCAACATCAATATTTCTCGTGAGTATGGACTTAGATTTCGCAACCACGACTCCATTTTCTAGCCACACTTAATTTTTCATACTTGTCAAGATTAATGAATGACCCGGTGCATCATGACTCATCAT